>BMAO01020943.1:0-177004 GCA_019973975.1 Trichonephila clavata | reverse complement strand
TTTATTAATTGATGCTAATTATTAATTCAATAATTTATTTTTTACTGTTTTTTGTTGACAAAATCAGAAGAATCAATAGGTGTCTTCAGATATGATACGAGTGGGGGGACTTTCGACCATGGACTCCCCCCCCCTGAAAATTTTTTGTGTGCGCTATTGATTCCGATCTATGTAGAAGTTTAATTTTCCTTACGTTCATCTCTTTTTTATTACTATTATTATTGAAGCTATCATTTTTATACCAGGCATATAACGCGCACTCGTAAATTTAGATCTCATGCTTTGTGTTAAAAAAGTGCGCTCTTATACTTCGGATTTACGGTGTGCATTAATATTTCAGTCTATATTAGTTATCCATATTTTTTATACATTTGCTGATACTCAGAATATTTGTAAGCTCTGTATATTATCATTATTATAAAACGAATGTAAAATTTATTTTTGAAAATTCATTATATTGTATAGAGAAATTTGACTTTAAAAATATTATTTTAAGTGCAAAGTCATGATGGGTGTCGTAACTAATGTGCGAGAGCCTGAACAAAACGCGGAGCAGAATTTTCAGACAGAAAAATGACTCGATTTACATGAAAATTTGCAGTGTTGTCTTTCATACATATTTTCATAATACGGAGTTTTTAAAATTTCAAAATATTTCATCATTTTTTAAACATATAAAATGACAGCTCATTTAGCATTGCGATGTAGGAGAAGACATTTGAAACTCATTTTATATTTAAAAAAAATTTTTCAACTCAGAAAAAAAAAAGTTGTAATGTAAAATATACTGCTCTCTGTAAGATAGCAAAGCTGGAGTTTAATATTAACGTTGGAGGGCTTCTATATATGGTAAAAAAAATCAAAATCGTGTCCTATTCTTTATTACGCAAAAACAGCCTTAATTTTCAATTTTTATTTTATTTTTAAGAATTTGTTTATAATTACAGATATTATTTTTGCTTCAATAATTTAAAAAAAAATTTCAACGCTTAAAATATTTATTAAGAATAATCAAAGAAATTTTTTAAATCTAAATATGGCATTTCGTCACACACAGATTTAAAATTAAATTGATCCCAATCTTAAAAGAAAAATTTTATTTTATCTCGAATCACCTTCAACTTTCTTACTGAAATGAAAATTATAACCGCTTTTGTTATAATAATAGTAACTGACTGTTCCACAAACACATACAGCAGAAGCGCCCTACCGACCACTTACAGGGGAAAGAGAATGTGGTCGCTATAAAAATCTTCTATATTCTTTGTCTATTATTTTTGTAAAGGATTTGTGTTGTGTTAGTGTAACCTAACTTATATTAATAAATAATTGTTACGCGCTAACGCAGACTTCTTTGAACACAACCCCGATTTTTTACCACATTTGGTTTTAATGAATTTGCTTAAGGCTGTTTTCGCCATATGTACGGCAACGCGCATATTTTCAAACAGAAAAAAAATGGCTCAATTTTTATAAAAATTTGTGACATTGTAACTCATGCATTTGTCTATAAAGTAGTGTTTTTAAAATTTCAAAATATTTCATAAATATAATCAGTTTTTCTTTTAACATGTAAAGGGAGGGCATTAACATTTAACATTATGGTATAGGAGAAAAAATGCGAAACACATTTTATAAAAGAAAAATGTGTCAACGCGGATAAGAATGAGTACTGTGATAAAATAAGTGATTCTCTACGGGACAGTGAAGCAGAATATAATATTAATGTTTGAGTACTTTTAAATCTGAAAAAATATTCAAATTTGGATTCTATTCTTTAACATTAGCTGTAGACAGCTTAAGGTATCCGACTACTCTAAAACAGTGAATTTTGCCAAAAATTGACAAATATTTATTTTATTTATTTCATGGGCCATCTTATTAGCTTTATAAAAATACCAAGTTTATCATTTTCCGTTTACTAGAACAAAAACTACAAGGGTTTTAGTAAAAGCAGATGCCATTATTTAAGCAGGATGTCATACTTTAAAACGCGTTTTTCTCGAAATGTGATTTTTTTGAAAATAATCAAACAGGGTCAGCGATTGCTAAAAAAGTTTTGAACAAAAGAACTGAAATTTTTTTCTTTAAGTTCTGTATAATAGTAGAATTGTTTTAACCTTCAGATTTATCAATTTCACATGTTTTATTACAAATTTACAGTCCCTTATGTGAATATAATCGCTGTCTTTTTAAGCATTTTCATATAGTAACTGAGATAAAGTGCTCTAGTTTTTGTAAAAAAAATATCTCTTACCCTGAAGGTCATTTCAAAATTGATAATATAGCAACACATAAGATTGAAAAAATTGAAAATTTGTTCATAAACCTTTGACGCAGAATAAGCCGCGTTTATGCTATTTTTTTGTCAATTTTTACCTATTTTTTCCCATTTTAGTAATAATAATTTCTTTTTCTCTTCTTAATTTTAGCACATTTTTCTTAAAATCCACTAAACAAATCTAAAAATAACAACAACAAAAAAATCCCCATATCTCCTTTTTTTAAAAAAAGTTGTCGCAACCAGTCGGATACCTTAAGATGTATTATCTGATAAATTTTCATTGCATTCAGCAAACTAATCGTACGAAACAATTATTATCTAATTGATTTCAGAAATTCTATAATCATCTCGTAGAGTACATAAAAATAATTTTATAAATGGATTCATCTAATTTGGATTTTTTCTTTCGTTTCAGGATGCTGCTCCGGCCAAGTGATGCTGGGCGACAGTCGTGATGTTGTTGAAGGTGAAACGCTGAGGTTGCCCTGTCGCTTCCATTCTGCTCTGGGGTCCAGCACGACGCTGTACTTTTTGGAGCAGAGTCAACAAGGAAGGAAAGGACAACGCTGCCATCAACGCAGCAGCGCTTGATCCTCACTACAACATAGATTTTAGCCCGCAGGAAGGAAAGTACGATCTGCTCATATCCAAGGCAACTATGACAAAGACAACGGAAAGTTCGAATGCTGGCTCAAGGAAGGAGGGAGCGGGGTGGACATATACAGTGTATCTTACGTCGTGACCGTTCTGAGTGAGTACCTTTTTTTACACTTGGTCTGTGAAGCATACCGTCATCTTCTAAACCCAATGTTCTTGTAGTGGTTAGAGAGTATGCAAGTTTTCTTGGAATGGATTTATTTGTGAAAGCTTGTTTCATGAAGCAGTGATTTATATTCAGGGAGGCGTCATTCTGTCTAGATTTTTCTCCTGCACCCCCTGTACCCCAAGCAGCGATAACCAATCACCATTTTTTTTTTACTTCTCTCAATTTCAAATATGTCTTCAAAAAATTAATAACTTAGTAATATTTCTTCATTTGCAAATATAATTTTTTTTTGACTTTTGAATTTTTTTTTTAGAAATGAATCTTTAATGTTCTTTATCCTTTCACATTAACAGTGAAGTGTGAGAGAGTTATAATTTTATTTCAGTATTAAAGGCAAAAATAAATAATTATTATTGCTTTGCTGCATTAAGTTTATTGAGATGTTAGCAGTATACCGAATAAATTCCTTAAACAAATATTATATATGTTACCTTTAAAATGTATAATTCAATTATTTCGTAGAAATAACTAGGTATTTCATGAAATAACTAGACAAGTAAGTTAAAGTACATAATAGATGAAAAAATTCATACTTTACCTAGTTATTCTATGAAATAACTGGGTATTATATGAAATAACTAAGGATAGACCGTGTTAAAGTGAAAAAAATAAACAATTTCAAAAGATATTTTATAAATTAATTGATCATAAAATGTTAAATCTCTCGAAAAATACATTTTATTTCTTTTGCGGATGAATAATTGATAAATAATATGGGAAAGCAGATAATATAATTTATTATTGTTCATATTGCTAAAATTAGTTTAAACAGAAGGGGGGGGGGATATGCTGCAAAAATAGAATATATTTTATTATCAACAAAAATACATGCTGGGAAGAAAAACTGTTGCTTCATAAAAACATTGTGTAAACATTTTCAAACAAAAATGTAAGAGAATATTAATTAAATTTTTATGAGATACCTTAATTAAAACTTTTCAATATTTATTTAGAGCAAGGATTGTTGTGATGGCACTTAGATTGGACTGCTTATTATTTTTGAAACAAGCCACTTTTTACCACTACACATTTTTTTTTTTTTTACGAGTGCTTTTTAATCCTTGTTCAGTACTCACTTTGAACTGTTGCAACAAATCGAAGCGTTGTGTCAATATTAGAAAATTCTTCAATGGAAATTAATTCTCTCTGACATATACTGAACTGATATCTAGAGTACAATTGTTTTATTCGGCCATCTCTAGTTCCTAATCGAAAAATCCTTCCTAAAACAGCTAGAACCGGTTCAAAGGACTTCCGAATGCCGTAATTCATACTTTAACGATAAATTGATCGTTATTTTCTATAGAATACCTAGTTAAATCGTAAATTCAATAATTTTATATACTTTAACTGACTTGCTTAGTTATTTCGTGAAATACCTAGCAATTCTATGAAATAACGGATTTCACATTTTAACGGTAATATGCTGTTATCCCTTGAGTGCATGTTTTTTCAATACTTCAAAAGAAAAAAAACTTTGCTTAATCTATTTTCTTCTTATTTTGGTTCAATATAACGCGTAGTATTTTCTTGTTATAATTCTTTAAAGGATGGATAATTTTTACCATACATTACAACATAAATAAATAAAACAAGAGTAAGTGCAAGTAAAGAAAAAAAACATTTTTTTAACTAACTATATTAAAAAAATGAAGCTTTGCTTTTTGGTCTTTTATAGCTATCATTTATTCCAATAAAAAGATTTTTTTTAAAAATTTTGTTCTTTGAAATCGACTTAGAATATGTCATCTGTAATCAGAATTCAAAGCCTTTCTCCTCCTATTTTTTTTCAACATTACATTACAGATTTATCGGTATTTGGTAAAATGAACATAAACACACCCGAAACGATTTTTCTTCCTTCATAAAATCGGATTCCTGGATCGAAACGTAAATCCTCAGCTTTGAGGAATAAATAACCTGAAATAAAGAGAACAACCAGTCGGCCATGAACCGGGCCCATGGAAGCCTACATCATTTTACTGTTGCTGGATCCTAGGCTTACTTTTAACAGCCTTAGTTGCTCTCTGTGTTTATAAACAACCTAGCTAGAGAGCCCGCTATCTCCACGAAAAGTTTGGGAAAAGAGAAAAAGTCAAAGAGCCCTCTTTGCTAAATGAAAGCTCGAAAAGAAATACTTCTGGATTGTAATGACATAAATAAAACTGGATGTTATTTCTAACGTGTGCCGAACCGATTCGACCGTGAATGGTGAATGTAGAAAGCTTTGTAAATGTGTTTGGTTTCTTTAAACGATGTAGCTCTTTTCCTTTTTTTCTTTGAAAAAAAGTAATCCTTTTCCACAGTTGTGTATTGTGGAAATGAAAATTTCCTTGCTACATATAGGGTGAGATCTTGTCTAATTTTGATTCACTTGAGCAGTTCCAGGATTCTTTGGAAACGTACTGATCATATGTACAATATATATATATAATATATATAATTAAGTCTTTTTGATTGGTCGCGTATAAAAATTTCCAGCTTCAGAGGTAAAACGAATGGTAAAAATAACAATAGTTGCAACTAATTACTTGATGCAACTAAATTTAATCTTATATAATTTAATTTAAAATTCATAGAAAAATTGCATTAATGAATGGTGAATTCTGTTTGGAAAATTATGATTTTCAAAATCTGTATATGTTTGATAGACTCCAAGAACTCTTGTTATACTCTAAGATAGAAAATGCTGTTCACTTTCCTGCTATTTACAAAAATAATTTTGGAAAATGAATTCTTACTTCTGAAAAAAAAATAGACAAAACAAAATAAAATTATAAATCAAATATAACTGTTTCTCATCAAATAATAATCACAACGAATCTTATACAGAGAAACTAAAATTTTTAAGAAATTATGGCCTTTTTTTTAAAAAAAAAAAACCTTTTTTAGTAATGAAATTAAATTTTTTTCGAACGCATATTTTTAAATCGCTTCTAACATTCATTTTGGGTAAAAGTTGAAAAAACTAAAAAGGCTTGTTAATTATAACAGTGACAGTGGATATAGGAAATATATGCGATTTTAAAATGTTGTCACTCATTGCATTTGATGAATATTGCTTTTTGATATCGCAGTGAGTACATCAAATTTTGTTTAAAATTCTTGACAAAAATGAATTTACGTTTGAATTATGTTTCAACGTAATTCTGCAATTAATTTTTACTTGCTTGTTTATCGTTATATTTCATTTCTGTTTAATTACTTAAATATTTCTTTATATTGCAATTTTTGCTCATATTAGTTAGGAAAGATGCGATTTTTAGATTTTTGTCAAATTATTTTATACCATAAAAAATTAATAGTTTAAACAGGTAATGAAGCATCTCACAGTTAATGTTGCAAAAAATTTTCTTATGATATTTACTGTTTGTTAATTTTTAAATGAAATTTTGAGGCAATCATGATGGCTAAAAATTGTTAATTATTATTTTTAAATGCGATTTTAAACTCAAAAAATTTCTATTTGTTGACTTTTATAACTGCTAGCCCTTTCATTTTTCTGCCAACGACCATGCACCCTTTTCCACTCCTTACTCGTCAGAACAAAATTGGTCGATAAAAAAGGCGTCCAAACGGACAAATGAATTAGGTCAGTTCTGAGCATCGGAACCCTCATGATTGAGGGTGGAGACGAAAGGGATTCCTCGTGAAAAGAAACTTCCAAAAAAAAGTTTTAAATAAGAATCGAAATAAAAGCTATCACATATTCCATTTTTTCTGCCGATATATTTTCGGTCCGTCTTTTTCCATTTCATCGCTCGTTTGCGGATGACTAGAGGAAAATGTAACTTCTCAGTTCTATCTCTGTTTCTAGTTGCAACTCTTCCTGGCGCCATCTATTGGCTATGAGAAGAAATAATTTCCGCTGCTGTCGATCGATCGATGAATTTGCTCATCGATGAAGGCTTTTATCCAACGACTGTGACGTCAGCTTGAATAGGGTAGAGGTGTCGTGTGTCGCCAGCACGGCGGAGGTCAAGGCTGCGTATCCGACTGGAATTTTTTTATTACCCACCCCCGAATCATCTTTCGCATCCCTGAATATTCCGGAGGAATATTTTGGGGAGGATAAATCCGCGGAGAATGACTGTTGAGAAGATTTCTCCATCCATAAGAAAATCGTCTCAAATCAACCATTATCTCTGTATCATTGCCTTTTGGAAATAAAATGTTAGAAAAGCTTTTTGTGCGAAATTGAACTGATCAAAGAGATATTTTTACGGTAATGAAAATAACGGCCTGTCGTCGTCATCAATGACTGATTACGCTTTTTTTTTATATCGACTCTGTCGAAAGGAATGACTGCAAGAAAAATATCATCAGAGTGGATTTTTTTTCTTCACTTGGAATGACGCCATGTTGAAGATTTTTATCATTTTAACAAAACTTTTTTTAAAGTTTGGTAATAAAATTGATTTATGTGCTAAGTGTCGATTACTTATCATCAAAAATACTGATATATTCTCACAGTATGTGCTTGAAAAATAATCTTCCAACATGCATAGTCATTTCTAATTTTTTGGATTTTATTTAATTTATTTGAAAAAAATATGTGTCTTTTATGAGAACAATATTGATATCCCCCCCCCCTGCAAACTGGTGTCAAAGTCATGAATTTTTCAGAGGATTCTTAAATTCTCAAAATGTTAAATTAAGTATAATGTAATTGAATAAAAAAAATTAATTTTTCAGCTTAATCATAGCCAGCTCATCATATTTATATAAAGTCTTGGAGCATTCAGTTTAAAAAGGATTCCTAAGATACTTTTAAGCAAGTAAATCGCTAGTCATTAGTGGATGGTAGTTGTCGTTATTTCTGATTGGCAGACCAGTGGTAGAAAAAAAAATGGGGCGGAGTCAAAAAAACATTGTGTTTCTGATCACAGGGCCAATATTTTTCAATATTTTCATCAATATTTTGTGAATTTTACTATAATTTTTAATTTAACAAAATCTATGAGAAAAACCTTCCAACGTCGTCATTGAATGTTATTGTAATTGTCCATTGCATTGAAAATTATTCGATGTGGTAATTGACAAACTCTATTTTAAGTTAAAATTTATTATATTATTTTTATTTGCACTTTTTTGTTCACAAAATTTAATAAATGAAATGCAGTTAATATTACTGTCAGTTTTTTATGAATGGTACTTAATAAAAAAAACGCTTGATGAATACAAAATTATGATTAAATTATTGAATTTAAATAAAAAATGCTTTAAAGAAAGGTTTTCAAAAAAGCTTGATACGAAGAATAAGTAACCAATTTTGTGATTGTAAAAGTTATCAAAGAAAAAAAGGAACGGAAACATATACAGTTTATTATGTAAGTCTTCATTTCCTGCAGCAAATATTTCCCAATACAGAAACGCTTAGGTTTTCTAATACAGTTTTCATGATATTTTTGATATATAATATATTGTTCGGTATCAAAAATCATCTTCACAATAGCACATAAAAATAAAAGAATCGCTCTTTTCTTCCCTTCAGTTCAGAAACATACTTCATTTCTATAGTCATTTAACTACTTGCAAAATATGGGTCAAACGACTTAAGTCTTCCTACTTCAAAAATTACCTCAGTATTTTGAATAGCGTTTATGGGCGGTTCTAGAGGTACATATCACGCAGGCGCATATCTTCTTCCTATTGTTTTACGTGTTCAGAAATAAAATTCTCAATATTATCTTCTAGAATGACGCATATAAGCGAAAGGAATAATCGGATATTCGTGAACGGAAAAAGTAGATCTTCCGGAAACAGCTCTCATAGTATTATTCCATTTCTATTGAAAAATAGATAGTTCTATACTACAATTGTTTTGATTCTATCTGACTGAAATGTTTTGTTCCTTTGTGAAATGCAAATTTATTTCCTCATCTTGGATTATGAGAGTTGATGAATTAAATAAATTATAATGTTAAGTTCTTCATTTTCTGAAGAGGTTGAAAATTCTTCCCTTCAGATATTCGAAATAATAAATAAAGACTTCAGTTTGAGGAATTTTGGAATAATGTGCGAATATTATGATTTCTTTGATGCCCTCAGAAATTAAGTGATTTTTTAAAAAAGAATTATTTTAAGTATTTATCATTCCTCCCCCCCCCCCCCTAGTTGATTAAGCTTATTTTTCTTGGTTCTAAAAATTAAATTTTAATCACCCTAACTGTTTATTACGTTACATAAAGTTTTTTTAGCAATACATTCACTAAATATCATTTTAAAATATATGTTTTACAAATTCTGTTTTCTTCGCAGTAAATTCAGTGTTTTGGACATTTTTTCGATATCTATTTCGGTTATTAAGCTCTAGCGTTCTGTACTATGTTAATAAAAATTTTAAATTTTGTGTTCTTGTTTAAAATTTTATTTAGTAATTTTTTTCTACATTTTATGTATTGAGTATTTATACGCTTCTTAACAGTTTTTTTTATTTGTCAATAACACGCATTTAAATAAACAAATATCAGTTTTCAAGAATTCATTGCAAACAATTTTTCCCCCATTATAGATTTTGCCTAGTTACATTTTTTTAAAAAAAGAATTTATTAATAAATCCGTTAAAAAATTTAACATCTATTTGAAACTAATAGATTAAGTTTGAAACAAATTAATTTATACTTTTTGTAATTTGTACTAATTTTGATCGAGAAAAAAAACGAATTATATGATTGCCTTTTTTTTCTTTAGTTTTCAACCTATAAAAAATTCATTCTCCAGTTTGCATCATTCAAGAAGTTACAACTTAATCAACAAGCACATACTTTAAAACCCATTTTTTTTCACTTGTCAAAAAAGGCCTTTAAAAAAAAAGAAAGAACTTATCTCTGATTTTTTTAACTAATTTACTAATTTTTTTAATTCACAAATAACGTTTTTATATAACATTTTTTAACGAATTTAGTGCCATTTAATTATTGTATTTATCCAAAACCATGTTTATATCTCTCTTTTTTACTTTTGTATAAACCTAGGGATGGAATGATAATATCTTATTTGAAACATAAAAAAGAGTTCCCTTTTATTTTAATTTATTACGAAAAAATGTTTCAGTTTACAACTTCTACGTTTTCAGGCTTTATGCTATCAGTTGATGACGTTTCAACTGTTTTTAAATATCATTTCATGAAATACTTACTTCCAAGTACTCTTAAAGTTGGTTGTCGTAAAAAGTCCTTATTGAAATCATTCAGAGATTAAATTCAGGTAAGAAATATTCTTACATTCAAGAACTAATGATAATTTTTTACGCCATTTTTGGATGGATATCTTTACCTTGATTGAACCTTTTGAAAGGAATCTTCAGTTCACGTACTGGAAATTGTCTGCTTCATTCATTTTAAAAGTCTCGTCTTTAATAAGTCACGTGATCTTAGAATGAGTTATCTCATTTAAAAATATCTGTGCTTAACACGTATTACTTCTAAATAAATTCCAGTTTTTATTTCAATATATCCTGGAATTTTGAAGTGCTTTTTTCCCTTTTCTTTGTACTTAAAAGTAATTTATTCAAGTATGAATTTAAAAGTTTTCAGGAGCTGAAATGAATTCAAGTGCAAATATTGATTTTCAGCTTTTAATGAGAAACTAAATGCATCATTTATGTTTTTGTTTTGCCAATGTTTAAGAGGTAATAATCTTTTCAAGCATAGCTGAATTCAAGTAAAGTAGGCAAGGAAAAAAAAAATCTGGAAGAGTTGAAATGTCGCCAAGTTCACAAACAGCAAAAATACTCATGCTTTTGTAATTAGCGTATATAGTTCTTTTTGTTGCACAAAAATAATTTTGCATTAATTAATATTTTTTAGTTCTAACTTTCGTTACTGATGAGTCAATTCGAATTTAGAATTAATGTATTAAAATGACATTTAAAATAAAAAACGTAGACCTAAACGAAGACTTGCAAATGTATATTTTGATGCATTATTAGGGGAACCATAGTTAAATACCCTTTAAAAGTCACTGCGAATAGTTTATCTTAAAATATTTAAATGACTGACTTCTGTTGACCGCGAAGTGTTATAAAATATAAGATGCTCCAGTTTATCAGATCAATATTCGCTATAAGGAAAGTCTCAGATTCATTGTATTCGAAATATGTACTGTTCTAGTTGTATAATTTCGACCACCGTGTAATTGTATTCGATTTTAAATGACAATGCAGCCAATTGAAGCAATACAAGACTAGTATTGAAACAATGTATCATATCAAACTGATCAAAATTTGTAAAAGGTAATAAATTAACTAGATTCAGCATTTTATAAGGATTTCGTTCGGTGCTATAAACAGAAAGGGGAAGTTTGGGCAACCACAAAACTGGATCTAACCGCACAAAAAAAAATCTTCAGTCTGCTGTGTTTATAGATACTGTGCCATCTGTCTTTTATATGTATCCAAAATTCTAAATTGTGAACAGTTTTGAATCTCAAGTAACCATGATCTAAAATGTGCGCGTGTGTGTTCAAGATTTTCAAAAGTGCTAAATTTTCTTTTTTTTACCCCTCTAAAAAATTTTAAATTTATGTATCATACAAAAAAAAAAAAAACTCGGAATGAGATGAGGAAATAAAACAATTTAAGGAGAAAATTCAAAATATTACCTAAGTTTGCATTACTGTAATTCTTCTTGAATTCCAAATATGGCCCCTAAAGAAATTATTCATACGTCTCACGTCACTTATATTTATATCAATATGACACGTTCATTAAGATCCATAGTAACATATTTAAAAATACGTTACTTACATTGCTACTTATCTAAAACATTCTTAAATGTATATTTATCTATTGTTTATTTCAATCCATTATTGAAGCGATTTCATTAAAATTCATTAATATTGTGAAAATGATTAATTAGAATCTTCCTTTCAAATGTGTAGCTTAACAATATCAAGTTAATTGAAATTCTATGTATCTGCGTAGTAATCGTATTGTATTGAACCCATTTTTTATTGTTAATTAGTTGATTGATCAAATATTGGAAGTTGTTAAAAGTTATCGGTCTGAAGTCCATGCATAATGAGGAACTCATTGATAAATTTAAATAAGATGCGCGTTGTCCGTTGTTGAAAGTTGTCACTTACCAGTCTTTCACGGCTTTTTAAAATCAAGTGAAGCCATTCTACGTCTTTTTAAAGGAAAACTTTATTTGCTTAATATGTTCCGAACAGCTTCTTCGAAGCGAGAGACCGAAATCCAGTTCTCAATCGCGCTGTGTTCTTCAGGCTGCCTTCAACGAAACCCAACAGAGCGTGAAGCGTAGATATTTTCCCATTAATGGGCGAAGGGGGAGACCAGTGAAATTTTCTTGTGGGAAAGATGGTGCCACTGACTTTTGGCGAAAGCTTTCCGGTCCGCAGAATATGTCCACATTATCCGCAAGGTTGAAAATTTTCCGCAGTGGCGTAAATAATTCCGACGCCGAGTGGTCCTGTTGGAGAGAGTTCGTTGAAAACAAAAGTCCCCGAATGCCCGACAATTAGGGATCCCGTCGAGCAAAATTCCCTAAATGAAGTGATTGAATGTGTTCAAGGGGGAGGCCGGAGAATAATTAGCGGATCTCTGGGTTGTGTCTTAGACCGTTGTGGATGCTAATAGCATAGGAGAGAAGATTTTTGACAAGCTGTGGTGAATGCAATAAAAACAATATAGAAAAATTAATAAATATAATACTATGTGTCTTTTGAAATCGTTGTTATCCATCATTGTTTTAAAAATGTATACTGTCCTTAAGTATACTGTTTTTAATTTTGCCTTTAATTACAGTATGGTATAATTTACAGAAATCTTAATGAATCGGTGGTCCCCAAGGGGAAGAGGATACCCAGGTCCGGATCCCCACTCCCCATCACTTTTTTAATGGTTATAATTCTATGTGTGTAGTACGTAAAATTTAATTAAATATTAATTTTTTATAATTTATTCTTTATTGGTTTTTTTTTTTTTTTGCTTTCGACAATTTACAAAAATCAAAAGAATAAGCTTCGAGGCGTATAGAGGTATGATACGAAAATGGTGGATTTTCGACCCTTGACTCCCCCTCCCCCCGAAAAATTCCTGTATACGCCACTGTATAATGAATTTTTTTTCTTCTTTTGCATAAAATAAAATTTGGGTTCATGGAAGGATTTGTTTCGAGAATGACATTTGTCTTTTGAAGATGAATTTTTTCTTTTCTTCTTTTAGTATGTTGTACAGTAATGTAAAAATACTTATCTCCTTTACATACTAAACGTTTTTTGATTTTTTTTAAATGTTGAAATTGCTTCATTTCATGGTTTTTTCATTAGCGTACATAACCTAACAAATAAAGCATACATTAAAGTAAATTTTCCGAATCATTCTTTGAATTTTAGCTTTTTATTCGAGAATTTTCGTCAATTACGTTTTGATTCACTCAAATACTTATTGAATAAATAATTTGTAGTTGTTGGTTTTTGACTATCAAAACGAGCTTGTTTTCATCTCTGAAGAAATTCGTTGATCTGTACTTGATGACTTAAAATAAAATAGGAATTCTTTTTATAAATATCAATCTTTCATTCAGTTCAATTTCGCCAATGCTGTAACTCAAATAAATATCAACCGGATACTTCTTAATGTTACAAAACTTGGGGATTTTTCCATCTCAGAAGCTTTTTAAGTCTTTCTCGAATAGTACTCTGGAGAAAATTCAGAAGGAAATATTGCATGTTGATCTCCACAAATCTTATCTCAAGGGTGAAAATGTCAAGTGCCTTTCCAGTGACCGACGAGGAAAGAATGCCAATCAAAAAAGAAAGAAAGAAATAAAAAATCCTCGAATCTAAAATCCCTTTTTCTTCCCCGATGTCAAGACAGAAAAATTCTTCAGAGCTTACAATCCGATTGCGAATTTTTAACTGCTCAGCTGGTCGACTCAAGTCTATTTCCAACAAGGATAAATAAAAAAAAAGGAAGACATACTCCTATTGTTCGAAAAAAGCACCTGTCAAGCTAGAAAAAATCCTGGAGAATTTTGATTCCTCTTTACTGCGCTCTTTGACCTTAGATTCGCAAAGAAAAATGAACAAAAACGAAATGGTTATTTGCAAAGATCCCAGTTCAAGAAGGTCGTACCGTATATCTCAAGTCAACGTGCATCTTTTTCCCCCCGAACATCGTGATTTATTTTTTGTCTGTCGTTATTATAAGCCTTATCCTATTTTCCAACTTTTTTAAAGTCGTTTTCGTTGGTGGTAAAATGCAAATGTGGTCCTATTTGCACGAGTCCACAACATAATACTGGTTCATTGTTCCAAACTTCATTGTCTACTCACTCATAGGATTGTATGCATTAACTGGTCTAAAAAAAGATTACTCATTATAATTCGAGTGTTGCTTAACATTATTATTGCATTTCAAAATGTTACATATACCGCCATACTCTGTTTTTACTGTGCAGTAAAATGTTAATTGCTTAAAAGCATGCCGAATACATTTTCTGTACATGTTTTTTCGTTCTTCTGCTCACCAGGTTTTATGATTAAGTCGTGCATGTTTTTGTCAGACTTAATGAAACAGCTGCTGGAATTTAGTAAAATCCATTTTTGTTTTGTATACTGGCTCAAGCAGCACGTGTTGTTTTTGTCTGAAAAAAAAAAATTTAGTTTCTCCTCCGTTAATTAGGGTTAATTATTTCGAATATTTAAGGAAAAGTTTAATGGAATTATTTAAATCTTCCGCTTTGATTTATGAGTTCAAAACAAATTCGAATATTTAAGATCGACCAAAAGTTATATATTTAAATTTTTCTCACGTCGGTGTAAAAGTTTTAAACGTGATTTTAAATATTTGGTATTTTTTCCGTAGTAATATAAATTCCGAAATCAAACAAAAGCAGGAATATTGTTATGGTATAAGTCAAATTGTCTTTAGAATAGAATTAATTAACTATGGGAATACAATTTGAATTTATTCTTGTAGGGTTGTACACCGTTTATGCTTTATTTTATTCAGGAAATTTACCTGCAATTTAATTTGTGAAAAAAAATAATGGTATGTTCCCTTTCAAAGTAAAACGTTAAAATTCCAGAGTTTAAAAAGACGTATTTTAAAATTCTACCATAAAAATGTCAGAAAAGGCTTACTTTTATGTAATAAATCAATTCATTTCAAAATAGGGGAATTGCTGAAAGAAAACTTTTATTTTTCCTATTGAGAGATTCAATAACTTAGAATCATCTAATAGAATTTTTTCTATTCAGAAGATAGAATTCTAGATTTTGGAAAGCTTCATTCGATTTCCTTCCACTAAAAAAAAAACTGATTGAACTTCTAAACACGTCTCGCAATATTATTTTGTTTACATTTAAATCAATCTAAATTTAAAACAATTTTTCTTTTCATTTGAAACAAACAGATTTGAAAAACATGAGTTTATTCACTTCTAACTGAGATATAGTATGGTTAAAGGATTAGAGCGATTATCCGTTCGAAAATCTTAAAGGATTTATTTACTTCTTCTCCGGGTAATTTTGTGCTTTAACTTTAATTTGGTCAGAAAAATCAACCTATTTCCAGCGGGGATTGAAAATTTGATCGCGACTTTTTTCCTTCCTCTTCCGAAAAAGAAAATCAAAGAAATAAATTTTCGAGATCGGAGAAAGAAAAAAAAAAATTCGTCGAGTGTATATATGGTATAAATCCAAAGATTCAATTACTTTTTTTTTAAAGTTTTGATGATGCTTTGGGGGAATTATTTTCTGAATAGATAGAGAAGGAATTTTTTTTTTATCTGTATTTATTTTACGCTATTCAAAAAAGCGTAAATTGTCAGAAACAGAAAATCAAGTTGAATTAATTTAAAAGGTCTTATTTTTAAATTTATTAAAACACTACAGAGAAAAGAATATTTCTTTAATTTTTAGATTGTGCTCATAAATTTATTTTTAAATCATTGGCAGATAAAAAAAAGGAAATCCAATTGATTGCAATGATACTAAAAGGTTAAGTAGTTTTATAAATATCGCTTTATCAATTACTTTTGAAACTGTCATCGTATTAAGTTAAAGTTCATGCATTACGAAGGGGAAAAAATTAGAAATAATAAGTGATCTTGATAGTATTTGGGAAAATACAGAGATAAACAGTTTTTAATTTTGTTTAAGTGCTCCTCAAAATAGTTTTACATTTGTAAAAAAGCAAGTACCCAAATATATATAAAAAGGAGCTTTGATAGAAATATTTTAAGTTTGATACATCATAATTAATTCTTATAATAATACTAATGTGTGAGACGATGAATTTATTTTAAATTGATCTGGAAGATAAAAGAGTAAATATAACAATCTCTTTTTGTAATAATACAAAAAAATGTTCGAAGGAATTAAAATGTAACACATTTCCCTAACTCTTTAGCGTAATTTTTTAAAAATTTGTTTTAATATTAAGTAACTTTTTATCTTAAAATCGTATTATAGAATTCTAGTTTGTAATATTAATTTTCTAAAATAAGGTGGGCAAGAACTTTTTATGTTGAAATGTATTCTTAAAAATTTAAATATTCCATTTATTTCTCTAAAAAAATCTTTTTGAAGTTCTTATTTTCTGTCAATTTATTTCTATTTATATATAATATGCAATGTAATGTGTCCATCTTCAATGTGATTTCTTGTTTAACATGTTGGTAACTATTATCATTTGGAGTAAAAATTATTAAAATTAAGTTCTTGTGTGATCTCTTATCATATCGTTGGCAGCCCATATCGAACAAAAATTATTCTTCTTTCTAACGACGACTATTTTTAATTGGTCAAATCGAAACTATTTAGAAAACGAAAGAGAAGTCAACAATTAAACAAAATTAAAATTACTTAAATATTAAAACTTGTGAGATCATTCTGCGTTATTTTAATTTTTTAGAAGTGAAAATATTTGAAGTTCATATGTGATTAACATTATTTATTTTATATAATTTTTACTCGGAATTATTTTATAAAAATATTTGAAGCATTCAAATAGAAGCAATAATCATTTTCAACGATTAAAAAATAATTTGCCTTTCTTTTCCATGTAAAACTCCCTTGCACCCTTTTCATCTTTCTACGTTTAAATTATTAACTTTTTGCCATTATTTAATAAGTAGTTGAAACTTCTTTTTCATTTTATAAGTAAGAAAGCATTTATTAATTAATTTCCCATTTTCTGTATAAATCAAAACTAGGCTTTTTTTTCCGAACTATATTTTTTAAAACTTTTTTTCTGATGCAAACCTGGAATGATCTATGATGAATAAAATAACAAAGATTTTTATTTTCCTGATTCTTTTATATTTATTGCACTTACATCCCTCCCTCCATGTATTTCTTAGGTATAAATTATCCTCAGAGATAATTTAAAAATTATTTTTGACAAAACTATATATTTACCCGTATCACTACATTTCATTGCTTTCACGTTCTGAAAAACACGTTGACGAAATCTGCGAGAGGTAATCTCTATCGTAAAAATTTTAAAAAATATGTTTGTCTTTAAAGGGGGGGGGGTGACGTGTACGCCACTAATTTTTATCTATTTATAATGTTTCACGTTTTGAATTTTTTATTAATTGTTATATTTTATTGTTGAATTATTATTTTATATAATCTAACACCTGTAATGTTCATTTTCTTGCAGTCCCTCCTGGTGAACCTCGCATTACACCGCCCAAACCGATCGCCCGTGAAGGAGAGTCCACTGCTTTGACATGTTCTAGTGAGGGTGGCAGTCCAGACCCCACCATCCGCTGGTACCGGGACGGCGTCCTCCTCCAAGGAGTGATCCAAAAGGGTGGCTCTAGAGACAGACCCACCTCTAGCATCCTGACGATTACTCCCAGACTGGAGGATGATGATTCCATTTACCGATGCGTAGTCTGGAACAGAGCTCTCAGAGAAGATCTCAAATTAGAGACTAGTGTCAGCCTCAGGGTGCATTGTAAGTACATCATTTCTTGAAGTTTTAATTAATATAGTAGACCCCCTTCCCCCACACACATAAACCTACCAATGGGCTAAATTCGTAACGATCACATGATAAATGCCATTACGTGTTCCTCTTTGAACTCGAAACTGAAATTAGACTTCTTGTTCTATTAGTAAAATAAAAAAAAATTCAAATTTGATAATCGACTAAAGATGTTAAATACAATGATTCTTCAAAAAGTTTTTCAAAATTAAAAAAATAATGCTTTTACTAGCTGCGTGGCCCGGCGTTGCACGGGCATTATCGAGTGCATAACTTTTTGCCAATGGAAATTTCCTCTTCCCCTCTGGATGTCATTACTTCCTGGTTTTGTGTATGATTTCTATATCAATGTCATTAAAATTCTCTTTTTCGAAATATCTTCCACCTCTTCGCCTCGTCGGATGGTATGTTTCCCTTCGCTTAGCCCGGCGTTGCACGGGCTTTTTCCGAGAGTATAACTTTATCCCAATGGAAATTTCCTTTTCCCTTCTCGATGTCCGTGTACGCGCGATGTGTATGCATTATATGTGTACTTTTTTAAATCAAATGTATTATGTTTACCTATGTTTTGTTTATAAATATATATATTTAAATAAATGCAAAAAGCAAAAGTTGGCAACAGCAACTGATTGGATTCATTATTGCATTTATTACGTGATTATGATTTCACATGAATTTAGGAACTGATTGACTGGAAACGCGTGTTTGTAATTATCATATGACTATGACGTCACATGAATTTAGTCTATTGGAGGAGGGATTTTTGTTTTAGGAAGGCACTGAAGACCTGACCTAGTGTTATGTCTCTATTATACTTATCAAATGCTTTTAATTTTATGTATTTTAAAATATGTATCCTCCTTAAAATATTAAAAATTGGAAGAAAAACTTGTGTTTGCATTAAAACATTTATTTATTGCGATAATTTCTCGATTTTCCAATTTTTATTCAGCTATTTAATTATTTAAATTATTAAAATTCAACTTATTTTAATGTAGATTTTGTTCATTTTAAAGCGTAATAGTAATTTTTAGTAATCGCAAGGATTAAAAATAGAAGTTTTTTCTCTTAAATTTTAAAAAAAAAAAATCCTCGTACAATTTTCTAAACTTTTTCTATTTTGAATAACTGAAGAAATTTCCGGCGAAAACATCAAAAGAATAAACAGTTTTCATCTTTATATAAGAGTTGACAATAAAGCATGTCTGTTCAAGTTTTTGTGTATTTGTTTCTACCAAATCACGAATTCAAATATGTAAATACTGCCTGAACTAGTTTTTGTCATTGAACGTTGCCATGGTTACGCGATAATCAATACAATTACATTGTCTCAGATAATTGTTTTAAAGAGAAACAAACTATAATTCATAAATAAAACGTTTAATCTTTAAGTGTACATTTATTTTGGTAAATTTTGTTCCATAAAAGGGCCCGTTTCATTTTTCTAATATTTATTTAAACCACCACTGTTTGAACACGTTCTGAGTAGAATACAGATTTTTTAATGAAGAATTTTGTAGTCTAGAATTAGCAGAAGGCTTGATATTTTAAAATCATTTGGAATATATTTCATTCAATGCATAAAACAGCTAAAATTTTTGTTGCATATTCAATTTTTTTGTGATCTATGAAGACAGAAAAAAGTAGCATTGTAGAAAATGTTCGTGTACTTGCAAATTTAAATGTATATACGTGTGTAATTAATATTCTAAAACTGTATGTGCAGGCTAAATTGTATATTGTAATATTTAACTAAGGGCTGAATGCATATTTTGACTAAAATACTGTATAATAACGTATAACAATCCTTTAATTACTTCAGTAACTCGTTATACACCAGCCTTCTCTAATAAGCTATAGTAGTTAATAATTTGTTACTTAAATCAGCATTTGGAATCTAGTATAATAATTTATGAAGATACAAGAGATTTCTTTCGCTATAATTTATTTCTATACCATATCAATCTTAAATACTTGTAATTAAATTTAATATTTAAGTTGTAAAATATCTTTTTCGTTTTGCCGCTGCATATCTCGTCAAGTGGGTGTTATTGGCCTCAACACACAATTATATGCAAAAAATATCAATAAATATCAGTTCTCATAGGTTTTTTAACCATTTTTTCTTCTGAAAAATACATCACTGATAAGAAAAGACCACGACTTGTTTTGAAAATGTGGTGGTAAAAGGTTACCAGCAAGAATATTCCGTTTGTCATCTGCTGTATCATTTTTTGCGATTTTATCGTTTGCGCCAACGAAACAGAAAAGTACGGAAAGATTTAATTCTAGAGTTACTTTGGGTTGCGAAGTATTGTGCATAATAGTTTGAAGAAAAAAACACAACTAAGTTGGGTACTTTTACGTTTCGCCGGCGAAGGTAATAAAGTCACCAAAAATAATATAACCGACGCAAGCAGAATATTTCCTCTGATAACCTTTTACTATGTTATTTTCAAAACAAGTCGTGGTCCTTTCTTACCAGTAATGTCTGAAAAACCAGTGAGAACTAACATTTATTAGCATTTTTTTGTGTGTATATTGTGTCTAATCGCCAATAAACTCAGATTTGGCGAGATTTGCGCTGGTGAAACGGTTAAGTGCCCTATAATGTATTTCTTTTATTTTTGTTTTTATTACATTACTCTTTAAAACTACTAAATGAAATTTATTATTCAGAACAATATATCTGCAATTTATCGGTATGTTTTAAGTGTAATTCATTACTTCAAATTTAGTTATGCACGTTACGAGTTTTTGTTCAAAACATAAATATAATGTAAAGAGGTATTCATTTGTGTGAAGTTAGTCGTGGCATTTAAAAATCTGGGTATAGATCAAATCATCGTTTATTTAGGTAGTTTTAACATCAGAAGAAAGTTTCTTTTGAACGTCTTTTTCCGCTCAAGTAGAAAGTCCAAGAGCCAGATTTATCCCTTTTCTATATTTAAATATAAGGGAACACAGGGAAAGATGTGATAGACGAAATATAATGACATGTTAAAGGGAAGGGAAATTAGTTATTTTTGGAAATTATGTAAGTGTTTTAGGGAAAGTTTCAATCGCTCAGTAAAGTACGCGTAAGCCAGTGGCGTAACGTACACCCCTGCAACGCCCGCATTGCGGGGGGGAGGCCAGGGTTTCTAGGGTGCCCAAATCCTGACTGACGCCAAATACGTATTTGGGCTTGGGGCCTAAAACTTGACTTTGCAGGGGGGCCCTAATATTCTCCGTTAAGCTCTTATAATATTCATGTTCGAAGAATCGAGAATAAATCTGTCAAAAAATTCGAGGTCTAATCCTTTTTACGAGGAATCAAAAATAAATGAGTCGAAATTTAGGTTTTAATCTAATACGAGATGAAATGAGATGTGTTTCGAAATAGAGTATTCGGAATTATGATTTAAGAAAAAATACTGTACTTTCCCATTTTGCCGGCGCAGGCAATAATCACCAAAATATGATACAACAGACACCAAGCATAACATTCTCACTTGTAACCCCTTTTATCCAACATTTTCAAAACAAATCTCCGCTCATTTGGAGGGGAAAAATTCAAGTGATTTTAAAATTTTTATACCACCGAAATAAAAACTGAAGAACAACTGAACTCTTAGAACAAATATTTATTAACATTTTTTACATATCTACTTTACATGTCCCCGATAACGTCCAGCGAAATGGAAGAGTACCGAAAATACATGTAGAGCTCTTTTTAAAGTAAATATTAAGTTACAACATACATATGATAACGAATGACGCAATTTTATTGGACAAAAACATGCATCAGTGTGGACATTGTACAAAAATATGCACAATGGGCCATGTTACAAGAGATTCATTTAAATACCACATCACATAACCTCATCATCTTTAAACAAAAATAATCCAATCTTTTTCTCTTTTTTCACGGTTTCACATTCCTTTTGATTCTCAAGAAACCTTTTTATCCTCTGTCGCAAGTTTCTTTTTTTGGTTGTACTTCCTTCTGCGTTGGTACGATGTTTCATTCTGCACTTTTCGGTGATGTAACTGAATGGCAGTAGTTACCAGCTATAAAAGAGTGGTTACAGAGCGCCTTGGGGGCACTTGAGGAGTAGATTGAAGAACGAGGAGCTGTTAACTGAGGCGAATAGTTTCCCTTCTCTGGTGGAAGATTCACGATAAGAGATACGTTTTTACTGAAAACTTTTCAAAAACAATTTGGGCTGCCTAACAGCCAAAAAATTACGTAATCGGAAGCTTTTCGGGTTCAGTTATAAAGAGGAGCCCCCTAAAAAGTGCTTCTAAATCTTACCAAACAAAATAGGCACGCTGTAACTTTAGTGGATAAGTTTATGAAAAGTATAGCTATGGTTCTTAAATATTAAATTTCGGGTTATATTTACGAGTTTTTGTGAATAGTTTATTTTGCATTTGTGAATAAAATGAGATAGATTAAATTTTTTTCTATTAATTCGTTAAAATCCTTTAGAATATTTTTTTCTGATTGTAATTGAATAAAAATAAAACCTTTCTTTTCTCCTTTTGTTAAATGAAAATTAACAGAATCCACACACACACACACACATATATATATATATATATATATATATATATATATATATAAAAATCTATATAAAAAATAGAACATAACAGGGAAAAAAAATTAAGATCAAATCTAATGAAATACAAATAAGAACCTAGCGAATCAAAATGCAATTTCGGACTTAGGACCGAATAAGTGGGGTTAAACTAGTTTGAAGGCGCCAACCTTCCCCTTTGCAACTCGGTAGGAAAGACCAAAATAAAATAAATAGAAATTTAAAGTATACAAAATCCAAAATTTAAAAAATCCAAAGTATAAAAAATCCCATAGAAATATGAAAGAACAACCGACAACTATTAAGCAAAAATTCTCCCAAAATGTTTAAGCAGAAAAATATCAAAAGAATTACCCAGTAAAAGGATTATTCCAAAAAGATTTTAAAACTTCTGCTCACAGAGCTTATTCCAGGAGCTCCAACACTCTTGAAACCGATGGAAAGCTTATATATGTTGTGATAAAAATCTAAATTGCACTTAAACGCATCCTTTATACCAGCTTGTAAGGAAGACGCCAAGAAAGATTACATTCAAATTTAGTAGGCTATAACTTGGTTGATTGTCACAAATGTAGAAAATTGGTTGGTTGTCAAAATGTAGAAATTTGGTTTGGTTGCTAAAAATGTAGAAATTTTTCAAAATATAGGATTTTTAAGAAGGGTGTTTAAAAAATAAACTGTGTGAAGAGTGTTAAAACAGAATCTTCACAGCAAAACCACTAAAATGCTGACTTTGAAATCCTACTGTTGTATGTGTTTTGAAATCAGAAATAGCAAGACGATTAATGTATTTGTGATGAATATATGTTCTTAAGAAGTTAATAGGATAGTCATGATCTAAGCAGCATTGGAAGAATTTCTTGATATTATTAAATTTATCTATTTTGTTGGTAGTTAAGTTATCATTCCTAAGTAAAAAATTCAAAACAATATTTCTGTAAATTTATATATATATATATATATATATATATATATAATCAAAATTTCTCTACAAGAGAGAGATGAATTAACATGATTAATACTTAAAAGAATAGCAATTGCTAGATAACAAGACAACAGAATTTAGAAGGAGATATGAAAAATTGAAATAACAGAGTAAAATATAAAAGAATGGATGCTTCAGTATTATCAACATTGCTGACTTAAGACAGCTTGTATACATAAAATTTTCCTTAACATGTTTTTTTCTGTATAAAAGTAGGGTTGAACATGTTTTTTGGCCAGCCAACCTTCCCCCTTTTCTGTTAATAATACCGAGCAAATACCAATTGGAAATAATGGATAGGAAATCTAAATCCATTATAAGGAAAAGGTAACTTACCTAAAAATTGCATACTGAAATGCAGAGCCCGCGCTAAATCTGAGTAATATATATATATATATATAAGCCTATGGTAATAATATTTTGACGTACTTTCTGTACTACGCAAGAATGCATTGTCTTTTTATGCAATTGTATATGTTAAATACTCACATATCTCTTTTTAATTATTAACACTTTTATAAGCTTCACTTGCACGTAATGGAATCCTTGAACTCCATTTTTATCCATTTTAAAAGGTCAGATTAATTCGAATTTTTTGCTCACTTGTCCAGTACCGATGACAATACAATAATTTAATAATTTTGTTCCATCGTGATGATCAGGATTAACGATTTCCCATTTTCAGATCCCATCCCTCATCTGGCGACTAATTTCGGATTCCATTTCCAGATTTGGCGACTAAAAGATTAAGTTACAACTTTGTTCGATAAACTATAAAAGGATGTTTTTAAGTTTTTTAAACTATAATTTATTTTAAAATATCGTGAGATAGTCTACTATCAGATAATCTGGGATTAACATGTTCACGAATTTTAAAATGTTACCATTCACAAACATCGTTTGTTTTTAAGATCTGTTTAAAAAGTCCTTTCTGCATAATGATTACTGAAAAATGCTTCGAATTGTCTTACTACAGCAATGCTTAAAGTAATCCCCAATATTAAGTAATGATAATTTGATAAATCAAATTTATTTTTAGTGAATATTTTTATCACTGAATGTTAGCTTACTACATTACATGACTCTGAAGTTTAAATATGTATGTATGTAATTCAAATGAAACATTTAACAGTTTGAATTCGCTTGATTGGTTTTTCTGTGTATTAAGCAATTTTACTTTTGAATACTATAGTTATTTAAGGGTAATATAAAGTCTTAATTGCAATGAACTTATTTGCCGAAATTGCTTGTTTTAGGATTTCAAACTTACAAATTTTCTTTCCCTCCTGCAATATCTATGATTATTCATTAATGTTTATGTGATTCATTCATTAATGTCTCATGTAATGAATCATTGTCATTTAAAGGTTATTCATTGTTATCAACATATGTAATTTCATTCGAAGACTATAATTTATATTAATTGCATTTGATGTAAAATTTATTACAGATTCGCCTCGAATTACTGTTGGGCCCTCCAATCCTCTGCACGTTTTGGAAAACACAGATGCTCATTTAACTTGTTCTGTGATTGCCTCACCCCCTGTTCGCTCCGTACGGTGGGTGAAGAATGGTCAGTTGTTGTCCAACACTCACAATCACACAATCAGAAATGTGAGAGCAGAGGATAGTGGCATTTACAGTTGCATCGCTGACAATGGCATAGGAGAGCCTACTCAAGCCAACTTGGAACTGTCCGTTCTCTGTAAGTATAATTCATGTTGTGTCATTAAAAGTCCTTTTAAAAAACACTCTATTGAATGTCTTACTTATATCAAGTCATTAGTGCTTTAGTTAGCTTTCATATTTTAATTTGACAGTTTTTGGATTTTTGCTTCCTTAGATTCTATTTTTGTGTGTAGTAAAATATTCTTTTTTATTTATTAAAGGTAAAATACTCATTATTTCAAAGAAACTGATGAGAGAAAAATTAATTTCTTAAATACTTTCTTCAATTTCGTACCTTTTTAAAAAAAAAAAAAAAATATGTATAAACAGAAGCATACAATAGTATTGCATTGTGTATAAAAATTAATATTCATTTCTTTAAGCAGAATATATTAACATTTAAAAAAAAAATTTAACCGAAAATAAACGATGCATAATAAATATTTTTGAAATTCCTTTTTTCTTAGTTATAACTTAACGAAAAAGGAGTAGATCAATATTGGCATTATGCCAAGGGGAAATTATGCGAGAAATGTAATATAATAAATTCAAAGGATACAGAAGTTTTGGAAGTAATCATTATTATATAGAAGTCAGAAAAGTCATCATATCTTTTATTTCCAAACATTTAATTTTATTTTAGAACATTTCAAATAAGTATCATTATAACAATCGTACTTTTTTCTAAAAATTGTTTTTATGTATATGTTTTCTTGTGGACACATAAAACCTTGATGTTAAAGTGTAGAATAGGTGGCCCCTTAGCGAAGACAAATTTTTGGCGACCAGAATCATTCGCCAAACATCTCATATACCTTTTCTGTAGCGATAGGTGTTCCGAGAGTGATGAAGAAACGAATTCACATTCTGGCATCTAGATAAACATCGCCAAATCAAAGGGGCTACCTATTCTTCACTTTAGTCAACCTTGAAATAACGGATTACGTTAAATCTATTAAATAATTTCTTGTATCAGTGTGATTGTTTCAATACTTATTTTATATTGTTATTTCCTAGATGGTCCTCAGGTAAAGGTGGTTTCATATCAGGAGGCAAAAGCTGGAGAACCGCTTATTGTGAAGTGTGAAGTGGACTCCAAACCGCCCCCTCATATGATCCAATGGCTGAAAGAGGGAGATTCCTATTTCAGGCAGACTGGGGACACTTTGAGAATTGAAAAAATATCTGTAGATGATGGTGGTCGGTATATTTGTCAGGCAGCTACATCGTTCAGACCCTCCGGATCCAATATTCAGACCGAAGCTATTGGCAATGGAACTGTTACTGTTCGAATCAAACGTGAGTAGCATTATTTGTTCAATATCAGTTAAATATTTCAGTATTTATGTATTATGCCGTCGATCAACTTCACCAATTCATTGCCAAATGCTGCGTCATTATTGTTTTTGAGCATGCTTGGGAACGATTTTCCACTTTAAGCTGTATATCACGGCGTTTGGCGACTTTTAATTTGAAGAAATTGGTCGACAATATAATGCGTAAGTACCAAAATTTATTTTTATATGTAATAAATTTCTTATGAAATTAACGTGTTTTTTTAACTGAAACTAATTAAATTTTCCAATAAAAGGATGTTGAAAAATAGTTATTAGACTCCGTTTAAACATCTAATCTCTTTATAGGATGCAAAAGTATTTAGTTTGTAAATCCTTTTCAGAAAAATTAATCATTGTGGTTAGGGTGTACTTTCAAACTTTTATTGAATTATTTATTAAGCGAATTTTGGTAGAAATTAAGAATTAAGAAGTGTAATATTGATTTGAAAGATTGGTGTTCATAAAAAAGGTACGAAAGAATTATACCATAGACTAAGATTAAATGACGTCGCCAAATTACACGGTATACGCCAAACAGCGGCCACGCATGTTCGAACACAGTAATAATGACGATGACAGCATTTGGCGACGTCTTTTGATTAGAGGAATTTGAACAACGTTATAATACGTTAAGTACCAAAAAAGTAAATAAATAAAATATAGATTTAAATTACGAACGAAAAAGCCTTGAACAAATTTAATAGTTTATTAAAACGATTCCCTTTAACAATTCAGAATTGATTTGTACATCACGTTTATATACACATTAGATACCGTAAAACACCTTTGAAGACTTGCGTTATGGTTAACAATCCAATCTCATCTCATTGTGCGTGAGTGCATAATTGTATTTACCTAAATAAACATAGCTAGAAAGGGAAATGTAAAATAAGCAGGAAGAAATATTATTAAACTTATGTTAAATGCTATAAAGAATATGGAAGAAAAATATAAATAATCACTTTTTAATGTTTATAAATACTACAATGCAAAAAAAAACAACTAATAAGCGTTAATTTCTGATTGTATACCATTATTATATATTTATCTTTTAATTTCAGATAAGCCCGGGCAGGCTGAAATTTTCCCAGTCCAGCCAGTGGCTATTGCCGGGCGACCCTTCACTCTGTCCTGCACGGCTCACCCCTTGGGATGGCCACTTCCAGAATATCGTTGGTGGAAAGAAGGTCCTTCCACAGAAGAGATCACAACCAAATCGAATTACACTCTGGTCTCAGCCCACATGAGTCATGAAGGAAGATATTTCTGTCAGCCTCGTAATATGGTTGGAAATGGAGGATCAGCATCAATATATTTGACAGTTCACGGTATGTGTATGATGTATGAGATTAATTTTCAATTGATGAATATAGTTAAATTCCAATTAGATGATTTTATGAATGAAATGATCTAATGGGAATTTAACTATTAAATGTTAGGTTTTCGGGAGAGTTTAGATTATCTTAAATGCCATATTATTCAAACAAGTGATGTTTGAATTTCAATTTAATTTATTTGAGCTACTTTTTTATTTAGTTTTTGTTTACTCTCAACAAGAGCAATATAGGTTTGAATTTTTTCTTTCTTTATTAGACTGTTTATTTGAATTTGACTGTGAATTATATTATTAAAAAATTTATCTCTCTCTATATATACTTCAAGAATCGTAAACCTGCTAAAAATACCTCAAAGATTTTAATTTAAAGAATTGACGTACATGTAAATATCTAAAAATTCTTTAGTGGTTGTATAATCAATTAATGCCAGTAAATGAAAGGGAGGGTCAAATAAAATTACTTCAATCGTTGTTTATTAATCATATTAAAGGGATTGAATGCTATTGTAGTTGTATAAATTCCCGATTATATGAAAGTTTTTTGTTGAGTATTGTAATCCGTACATTCCGAATACAAAAACTTATTCAATAAGTAATAAAAATATTTTATTTTTTATATTGGAAATATAATGCTTATTTTTTATGAGTTCTTAATTATTTTGAAACTTTTTTACCTGAGAGAAGTAAATTGAATCATCGGTTGACCTGATATTGGTGGTCAAATGGACCTTTAAATATATATAAGAAAAGGAAAGAAAAGTCTATTTAATAAGTAATTATTTCATTTAATGTTTCTTAGATGAAAAGCTTTTAACGGAAGTAGTGGGGTATTTTTCTTGATTTCCCTCTGCCATCTGTGCGCTTCTGTCTTTAAGTTATTATTAAAAAGAGGGAGGGAACTTTGAAAGTATTTGATTCACAATGAAATACATATTTCAGAGAAAATAATTATCTGTTGTTTTATTCATGGTGATAAAAATGTACCTCTGAGAGACTCAAAAATTTGTAGCAATTTCACAAAGTTTTCAAGTTAAATTTTCGGCATTTTTTTCTTAGTGTAGTTTTAAATAAACTCATAAGAGCTGTCGGATCATTACAGAGGAATGAAGATTAATAGGGATGGTAGAAGAACTTATAGGAATTGTGATAATTGTTCATATTTTTGACTATCCAGCTTTCCTCGCTGCTCTACAAGAAATAGGGGTCCTGTTTTCGTCAACAAAACTATGTGGATAATATTGAGCAGATTGCCAGAACTGTCTGATTGTCTGTCTGATTGGTCCCGTCATGGACATGACATCATCATCATCATAAGTGCCGTAGATTATATAAAGACTTTTTTTCGAAAGTTTGAGCCATTTCTTAAAAAATTCTATCAGATGTTGTTTTTTCTTTCTTTTCAGTTAAATTCGCATTTCAGTAATCTATAATATTGATGTTTTATGTGATACATTTTTTTTTTTTTGTTACATCGAGACACTCATTTATTTCAAATGCAATTGATTTAGAATTATATGAATTCTAATTTTTAAATGCTTACCTTGATTTTTTTTCAGAGCCCGCGTCTATCGTGATACCTTTACGTCCTCAGACCATCAAGAAAGACAAAGAACGAGATTACAGCATCACTTGTAGAGCTCGTGGCAAGCCAAAGCCTAAAGTGAGGTGGCTGCAAAACGGCCAACCAATATCTGAAGACAGTGGTCTGTTTCATATCTCAACGAGTGAAGTTGTGGAAGACAACAATGCTTTCACTGTGCAAAGCACACTTGCCTTCGCTGGCCCCAGTCGACGAGAAAATGGTCTAACGCCTGGTGACAGGGGTCGTTATACTTGTGAATTCGACAATGGTGTTGGAGAATCTGTGAGATCAGAGATGATGTTGAGAATTGAACGTAAGCATAATATTAAATCACAGCTCATACTTTATTCATTATTAAAATTTAAAATGGGTTTTTTCAGTGCCGGTTTATCCATTGGGCGCTTGGGACGAGTGCCCAGGGGCCCGGGACCCGAAGGGGTTCAAAAAGGCCCGGATAAGCTGGACTTAACCACATTTTCTGGTTATAAATTTTGATCCTCCAGTGCCAAGGGAGCTTGTAGATCTCTGCTCCCAGGTCCCGAAATGAACTTAAATTGGCACTGGGTTTCTTTTTTAAAGGTTTACTTTCGAATTATATTAAGTTATTTTTAAAAAAATAAGTTGAATGAAAGAATTTGTATCAAAAATTAATCGTTTGGGATTTCTAGGATAATTTCAGTGATTCTGAAAAAAAAATTCTTAAGTATGCGAGTTTGTAAGATTACATGCGCGCTCAGTGGCGAATACAAGAGTGGGGTTTGGGGATTCAAATCCCTTCCATAGATCAACAGATTTAAAAATTTTAACATAAAAAATACATCTTGGTGTTTTCATCAACAGTTTCTTAAAAATCTAACTCCTTCCATAAAAGTATCCATATAAATTTAAAAGTTCTTTTTTATTTATTTATTTCAACAGACAACTGATATTACTTTGTAGCTCTTAACTATAAAACAGCATTCGAAATGAGTATTTTCGTATGCATTATTTTCGCTAAACTATTCCATCCATTTATTCGAAATTCAAATTCTAAGTAAAGGTATTCCACGCGTTGCATTAATGAAGCACAGCGCGATATTCGACCGAAATTTACCATTATATTCCATTCATGTGGGTATTATTATAGATTTCCATATAAACCCTGCGAAAATATTCACTTCCAGATTCTCCTGTGGTCCGACACACCTACAATCGAGTAGCTTTCGACGTCGGTGAAACTGCTGTTATTCAATGTAAAATGCAGGCATATCCAGCTCCACAGTTTGAATGGTCCTCTAGAGGTCGCGTTCTTGATGAGTATGGAAATTATGGCACCAATATCACAGATCTTGGGGAGGATATTTATGCAGGAGTTCTTTCAATTCGAGACATGAAAGAGGAGGATTATGGTGAATACACTTGCCGTGCTTCTAATCAAGTAGGAGATGACAAGAAGACTATTATAAGACTGGTTCGGAAAGGTAAGCAGCGGATTTTGCATTTTGAGTGATATTATGATAAAATTCCTTTTTTACTCTTTGGGTGTTGAATCCCCTTCTTTTCTGTTCTTTCTCCCGTTTAAAAGTCCAGTCATTATTTATAAAAATTTTAATTATTTTTATTTATGTGAGACAGATTTAGAAATTAATGCATTTCAAAATAGATTATGGAAACTTTCTTAAAGAATGTAGTTTTTTAATGATTCCTTTTTTTTATACTTATGTTTTATACCGTCGATCAATTTCACAAAGCCAAAAAAAGGTCGCCAATTCAAAAAATGTCGCCAAATGCTATCATCGTAATTGTCATCTTGTTGGAACGCGTGGGAATAGTTTTTCACGATTGACTGCAATGTATATCGCAGCATTTGGCGACGTTTTTTGCTTTAAAGAAATTGGTCCCCAGTAATACATTACCGTTTTTTTCTCATACTTAAAACTTTCTTTAAATGTCTTTCTTTTTTATAATGATACATTTTTCAGTTTTATGTTATTTTAAGTAATGAATTTATAGTTATTGAATTTGCTTAAAGAGCTATTTATGGAGTATTTCTTAAATATTTTGTTGCTAAAAATAGTTATAATTGTTTCATCTTGAATTTATTTTCTTACTTCTTTTTTTTATCAATGAATTTATTTGGAAAATGTTCTGAAAATCTTTTCATTTATGAACTTGTTTTTAATTTTGTTACTATATTTCGTAAAAATGAAAAATCAATTTAATTTATTACTTTTAAATATTGAAAAGATTTGTTGCAGAATTAAAACTGTTTATATTCTCAGGATTGTTAATGTGATACTTTTTACAAAATAGGTGTATATTTAATAGTTGATGCTATTGTTTCTTTTAAATTTAATATGTTTATTTTAGTTTTTGCTAAAAAAATAAACTAATGTTATTATTTATATTTGTATCGTTTTAGATTGTATGATTAGAAAAGTATTCAGATGTAAAACCAAATAAGAAAAATTTCCATTATTTTAATTTGTTATGTATTTATAGTATAAAAATTTTTCAAAAGTACAATGACTAATATCAGACGAAATTTTCTATAAATGACTCATCTTTGTTGGAATGAAATTTTAAATGATAATCTGAATTTTTTTAAATTTTTTATTCTTTCTATCTTTTTTAGAGTTTAGTAAAATGATCAAACATTTTTTTAAAATTATTTTGTTCTGAAATGTATTTGAATATTTAAAAAAAAAAAATTATTAAAAAAAATTAATGTTTTGAAATTTTTAGTTTTTAAAAATATTTTTTCATAGTCTTTATAGCTATATCATTGAATTCTGAAATGCTACATATTTCTCCTAGATATTCCAATTTCTCGTATGTAATCTTGTTTTTAATTTAACCTAAAGTAATTGTAATATCTGGTTCCATATATTGATTTATATATTGAAGCATAATTTTTTTATTCTTCACATTCCACTAATGATAAATTGTTAGGGTTCCTACTTTATTTGAATTCTTTACTCTAATATATATTAAAAGATTATTCTGTAATTTTATAGGCCCACCAGAGAAACCAACTCATTTAGAACTAATCGAAGTGAGCTCTGATAAAGTAACTCTGAGATGGCAAGAAGGGTTTAATGGAGGTTTTGCAAATACTGAATTTTTGGTAACATACTTAAATACAGAAACAGGCCGCCAAATGAATGAATCATGTCGTGCTCAAAATCTGTGTCAAATTACAGGTTTGCTTTATTTTTTTTATCTTTAATGAAATATTTTCACCACTATGCTTTATTTCTGAAACAACAATTCGCTAAGAAAATTACATGCATGCAATAATCTTATGAAATATATATATTTTAGGTTTATCAGCAAATACAGAGTATCATTTTAAAGTTCTGGCTGTAAATCCTCGTGGATACAGTCCTTATTCAGAAGAAATGCCTGTTACAACAAAAGGTACTTTTTTAAATGTTGCTTATATTTGTTTTTTCTATTCTAAGAAAAATTAAAATTGTGCCTGCATGTTTTGCATTGCATGTATGTAATTTTGATGTGGTGTTTTGCATGAATGTTTGTTGTCGATTTTATTTATATTTATTTATGTAGTTATAATTTTTTATTCTGTATGAACAGTATTAAAAAAGACTTATGCAAATTATTTAATAAGTAGTTTTGTTTGAAATGAACAATTTTATACTTGTGCTGACTCAAAATACTAGCCCAGAATTCAGTCCAATAGTTTAATTAAATGAAAAATTGGGATATATTTTTATGTAAGTAAAATTTTAGATGACAAAAGAATATTTCCCATTAGATAATATTTTCCAAAATATGTTTTCATCACAATACTAAAATTAAAATAAATTGCTCAGTTTTAGTCTTACTACATTTATGCTTTTAAAACATTCTTTTAATTTTAGCCAAAATAAGTATCTCTGTCCACGAAATATTTAGAAAATAAACATTTTTAATCTCTTCAGTTGAATACAAACACAAAATTTAAAATAATCAATTTATGCATAATTTAAATTTTTTAAATTTAATGAATAATGAAACTTTGATTACATACAGAAAATTGCTACAGATACATTCTATGTATAAAATACCATTTTTAAATATTCAATCTTATATCTTGTAAAAATTGTTTGTATACTTAATTTATTCGAAGTTAATGCAGAGATTTACTCTCTTATTGAAAGATTAATGGAAGAGAAAATGTTCTAAATATTTGTTTTCTGAACGAAAAATTTTAGTGTGTGCAATTTTTTAAGATACAACAATCATCAAGATATTTCAAATTCTATGTGCTGTAAAGTAATGTTTGTTAAATTGCAGTTTACCGAAGCTTACAGTTACTTTATATTCTGTTTTAATATTCAGAAAAAAGATGGATACAAATATTTTAACATGAAATTAACTGTTTATAAATTTACAAATTCTTATCCTTTCCTTCATTGTAAACATAATTCAAAAACATTTTTTGATGTAAATTTTTTTTGTAAATGAAGCTTTTAAAAAAAGGTTCATATTCAGTTAAAGTAAGAAGAAAACAGCTGGTACATGTTTTAAATAATATTCTATAAATATTTTTGTTGGTGAAATGGTCGTTTATATTAACACAGCATGCTTTTGAAAATTCTTTACTAACTCTGAAGCATTTTTGCTTATTGTGTAAAGATAACACACTAACCATCTGACAAATTTCACTGAATTTTATACTTTAAGGAAATTTGCATTACTATATAGTTCAATTACTGTAATACCTTTTAATCTATTTACTAATTTTATTTTTCTTTCTTTTTTGCAGTGAATTTAAAAGGTAAGCATTAGAATTTAATTAGTTTACTTCAAAATAATTCAATATATTTTTTTCTTCCTATTATTCCTCATAAAAATCCACATTTCCCTTTCTGTACCAGCTGTTTTTCTTCACAAGTGTAGAGCACTAGATTTTATATGTTCTTTATATTCCATTATTCATTTTTCACTCATTATTCAATGCTATAGCAAAGAAAACTTGTAAGCACTGAAAACATGTTATATTTTGCTCCTCTATTCTCATGCATCTTAATAGTTCTATATAGGTATTCTCAATAGTAGCATATGTCATGTTTGCTGAACAATGTATACAACTTTTAAATTTTTTTAAAAAAAATGAATTCGTTTTAGGTCTGTAAAAATTCATCATAAAATCAACATTTTGCCCATCCTTATAGCAAAAATTTCCTATTTTTATTGCATATTTTAAAATTTAATTTCATATAGTAGTTGCAAAAATGTAGAGTGTGCTTTATATCCATCTGTTTATGTGGTGTAGCTCAGTAATGCTTTTATTTTTATTCTACATTGTGTTGTGTGTATTCATGTCTTTATTTCTTACCTTTGAATTATTTGTTTGTGTTTCTAATTTTTTTTCTTCATACTTTTTTTTAAAGATGTGGAATAATATTACTGAAATAAAGTCTTTTTGAGGAATATTAATATAATATACTTATAATATATAATAAATATAATAGAATATAAAAAATATATAAAATATTATATTAATATATTTTATATTATTATATATTTTACTCACAAGTATTAGATTCCTATAAAGAGGAGGGGAGGCTATAATAATGAATATATGCTAAAGGGGGGGGGAGTAATTTTCAAGATTATACATTAAAAGAGGAAAATATATTATATTTTTTCCTTCTTTGAATTTTTGATTTTGTACTATTTTCCTTTACATAATTTTAAAATTCATTCAACTTTCTTATTCAGTTTTTTCACCTTTTTTTTTATAGATATGCCAAGACCAACTGAAGCTCAGTATGATAGAGATACTGGTTATTTGACTTTCCATGTTGAATTAAGCTCTTTAAAGCTGTTAGCTAAGGTAATTAACGTTGACAGTTATTTGATATCAAGGAATTTTTTTGTTGATTGAAAAAAATATTGGAAGGATGAAATGTTTTTTTCTTCCTATCAATGAATTTGAATCTAAATGATAGAATTAATTGGATTAATTTGCAAATCATTAAAACTTAGGCTAATTTGATTAATTCACAAATGTATAGTTTATTCGTGCATTTGTATAAAGAAAATTTTAATTTTGTTTTTAAAGTACATTTTCTTTACAGAAAAATATTGAAAATGTTTTTTTTAAATATGCTATGAGATCCATCTGTTATATTTCATATTATTTATTTATTTAGTTTTTTGGCAATGAAAATAATTGCTGGTGAGAATCATTATTAATTTTACGGGATCATTCCTGTAGAATGCTTTGAATAGAGAATTTAAGATAATGTAATATTTAACTCTTTGGAATAAATAACATTTGGCAGCCTGTTAATAGAAAAAAAAATACTATTTCTTTATTATTCAATATTATTTAAGGGAATAAAATACATGATCCTATTTAAAAAATCTATTATATTTTTAAATTTTTTATTAGATTAATGTTTATTTTAGAAAAAAGAACTTAAAATATTTAAATGAAAGTAAAATTAAATTTTAAACAGATTTTTTTTTCTTTTTTAAGAAATTTATTCATATAATGTATAATTGCCATGAAATGTATTCATTAAGCTTTAATAAAACTATAACTCACTATTTAAACTGTGAATAACTATTTTTAAATCGATATAAATGTAATCTTTATATTCTTATAATATTAGGTTAATTCTCTCAAGAATAATCAAGAACTTGAACCTTGAATTAATTTCATACTAGAATTTCTGCATAGTATAATAGGATTCACATAATTTTGAATCTCTTGATTAATATCTTTTTTTTCCTTATATATATTATAAACATTACTATATTATGAAATATTATTTTCAGATTGAAGCCAGACCTGTTGGTACTGAAATGTGGGTATTACAGACTGTAATTCAAGTTATTAGACCTATTGAAAAAGTTCAGCTGAGTCCTCCTGATGAAGGATTTTCTGATGTCCGAGTTAAATTATGTTTAGAGAGTAATGATTCTTGGTGTGGAGATGCAAAACTTGCTAATCCTTTAGAAGGTAAGTATCTTGCTTTTTTGCCTATTAAATTTAATTTTGAAACAAATAAAACACACACACTTATGCATTAGCATATATATATATATATAGATAGATAGATAGATTAAAATCAATGAAACTTTGCATAATACATAAAATTCAAATTTATAAATTAAGGAATAAATAATGATTTTAAAGGTAAATATTAAAATAACTTTCATACTTAGCAGTATGTTTTAATATTTATTCTGTTCTCAAAAATCTTCGAAATAATCTAAAATGATTTTTAAAAAAATACCATAAATTATAATAAACTATTATAATAGGTTTTTTTTTATTTTAAAGCAAAAGTTTTCTGCATAAATTGTTGCATACTGTAACAATTTTTATGTAGAAAACTTACTTTAATAACTACTGATAAACGATCTTAACATAAAATTTTTTATTTCATCTTCTTTTCCATATTTCTTAGTGCTAATTATTATGAAATTACTAAACAAGTTGATAAATTTTGATAATCAAGTTAAAAGTTTCATACCAATTTTTTTTTAAATTTTAAAATGTAATAATATATTTCTATATAGCTGAATTGATTTAATTCATTTGTTGTAATCTAAATAATATTAAAATATAATGTCTTAGGTTAAGCCATTTTAAGATATGTAGTTAAATGTTGCCTTGTATTATAGTTTTTTATTTTGTATTTCAGAAGAATTGCCAAATCCTAAAGATGCTAGAGCAGCAATTTCATCAGAAACTCTCATGGTAATAGTTGGAATTGCTGGTGTTGCTTTCCTGATTTTCATCGTTTTAATGATTTGCTGTTGCTGGAGAAAGAAATCTACCCATAAAGGTTATTCTTATGTTTTGAACTATTTATATCTTTACTCGTAATATTTACTTGCACAATCATTAAAAAATACACATACTTCATAAATGCCAATTTTATTATAAAAATGAGGCTTTTTAGACTGTATAGCTTTTTCTTCCACTTTAAGAGAAATTATATTAGCTTAACTAGTGACTAGTATTTAATTTTTTTAAAAAAAATTAAACTATACAATAATACAAATTTAGTTTTCGTATTGTTTAACATAAAATGTTTTCTTTTTATATTACTCAAGCTTAATTTGTTCCCTGTAATGAATTTCTAACAAAATTTTTTATTATTTGTTTTTCTGTTACTGAATGAATTAAATGTTATTTTTGAAATGCATAATGTTTTAAAATTTCTTATTTTGTATTTCAGAAAAGAAAGAATTTGAAATGGAAACAACAAAGTAAGTTTCTTCTACCTATTACTTTTATTTCAATTATTTTCTTCAGAAAAAAATATATTAATTAGTTTTTAATGTTATCAAATCAATCCATTTTTCATTTATTTAAAAATAGTATTTTTTATTTCATTTTGTTAAGTTATTTAACTCACTTTATGTTACCATTAAAATCGCTTTTAATGAAATGTTTCATCAGAATAAGTAATTAATTCCTATTTAGTACTTATTTCTAAAAACTTCAAATAAAATATTTGAGTTTTTTTTTCCTTAAAAAAATTGTAATATTAAGAGGATTCTATGTAATACAGTCATTAGTACATCCAATTACTTCCAGCTATAATATTAAAGAAAAATATTAACTCAGATTTATTTCAAAAATTATTTATCTGAAATCTATGATAATTTTTATAATTTCATGCTATAATCGTTTATCTTTTCTCTTACTTGAGAAAAAAATCATAATTCCTGATTCCTTTTATAGCCCACGTCCCAAGGCAGTGACACCTCCTTATTTCCCTGATGGTGTTGTGAATAAAGGACTAGAAAGTGTGACAGACGACATCCACAAAGCAGGTATCTACACAACCAATACATCTGGCATCAATGGAGGGATGAATGGCCATATTCCATCAAGCAGCCACCCTCATTCTGGTGAGACAAATCACAATATATATTGCTGAAAAAAAGAGAGAACATCAACTAAAAAAAAAATTGCAACCCTCCTTTCAAGTCTCTGCTGGTATCTGCTTGGCCATTTATCCTGCCATTTCTTCTTCTTTATTATCATTCTCTTCTTTTTCTGTATGCATTTAGTCTTGTAAGAACTTTTTGCTTTTGATACACTTCTGATGCTTGTATTCTCTAATCTTAGTTGTAGTTTTATTTGAGTAGAAAAAACATGCGGTTTAGAGTGACAAGGTATAATTATTGCTATTTATCACTACTGATATTAAAATGAAGCTAATTAATCATATACTAACACTTAATATATGATGCATTTTACATGCTGGCTTTTTACTAGAAAAAGTTTGCTGCATAAACCGAGGCTTATAGCTTCTTGGGCTGTACTTGAGCTTCTTTACTCAAGGGAACAATTCATACTTAACATATAGCAATTAAATTAATTGCCATGTCAAACTCAGCAAAGTGTTAATACAAAATTTTTTGCAAAAAAATTATAATATTTTAAAATATGGTTGTGTTCAAACTTTTCATATTTAAATGATTTTTTTCTTTAAACTCATAAGCGTTTTATATATGTACTGTTTTTATATTTATTTAAAATTTTGACTGCAGTAAAAAAAAATTGCATTTTATTGAGCAATAGGAATCAAAATAAAAAATACACTGCATGAAATAAAAAAATTACAATTCTCCACTCAGGAAAAGTATTTTAAAAAGTTTGACAGCTGAGTAAAATAAATTTTTCGAAAAAAACAACAACTTTGAAACCAATTATAATAGAATGATCTGATAATTTTATTTGTACTAAAATATCTAGTTGAAAATGTCTTGTAATTATAAATTTTTACATAGTTAATATAATAAATATATTATGCATTTTCTGTTTTATCCTATTCTTCATTGCTGTTCCCTAATCCAAATAATAGCAGCAATACAGGTAAAGAGATTACTAAGGGAAGTGCAAATAGTTCTTATTATTAAAATCCATGTATGTTCTACAGTGGGAAAATGCAATGAAACTATCTTTCTTAACATTGTAATCAATTACTCTCTCTGTGCACATTTCTACTTCTCCACTTTTTCTCTCTATATATTCTAATATAGATTCTGAAAACAATGTTAGAATTTATTAAATAACCAAATTCCATGTACATTTTTTGAAGTATGATAAATTTGTTTTGATGCCATTTTAAAGAGCTTGAGATACATAAATTTAACTTTTCTACCTGTACTTTGATTAATTTTATACAACATTATTATTAAATTAATTTCAAATTAATTATCAAATTAATTTTAATTTAATTTTTATTTTATAAGTTAGTTGTTTTGTGAAACCTTTTTAAATGAAAAGATTACCAAGAATTCGATAACATAAATTAATAATTGTGTCATCAAAATACAGTTATAATTTAGATGCTGCATACAGATACAGAAAACAAAATAAAGAAAAAAAAACTATTTACGCAAAATCACAAAAAAATATATATATTGTAAACAAAAAAATAATTTTATTTTAATTAATTAATAACAAAATAAGAAGAAAGTGAAAAAAAAATCAATTTTTAGCTGCATTGATTGATTTGATTTCTTTAATCAGGAATGATGTACAATCCTGACCCTGACAACAGCCCTTGCAGTGCATTGGATCATTCAGAGCCATGGTTAAAGCCTACTGATGATTTAGGAACTGAGGGATCTTATCAACCATATGATTCAAGATTACCAAATGGATATTTCTATCCTGAAGATTATCAACCTTTAACAGAAGAGATGATGAATATGAAAAATAGGGAACATTTACGTAAGTTCTTAGTTGTATTTAATCTACTTTGGCTTTTGAATTATTTTTTTATTAGAATGAGTATGATTATTGGAAACCTAAAAGACTAATGAACTAGAAAAGTTGTTTAGTAAATAATTCAAATTTAAAAAAGATTATTTATTCACTGAAATTCTTTTAAATGTTTGAGAAAGATGAAAACTTATTTCCATTTATATTTATTTTATTCTTTATACTTGTGAAAATTTCTTATAAAGAAACTGTTCAAAGTTATAATAGATTTATTTTATGAACCAATTGTTTTGGGACACATTTTTAAATGAATTTATGACTCAGTGCTAATTTAAGAAAATGTGTTGAAAAAAGTAAATGTTATATACATTCTTCCAAATTTATTAAGTATTTGTGCATGAATTTACTCTTTTTCCCTGTATGAAATAATTATTTTCAAATTGAAATTCCTAATGCTGATTTATGCTTTTGCATTCCTTACAAAGTTGTATTTTTAATATTTACATTTTTATTTTGTATTGAAATCCAAAAAGTAACTTATCTTAAGTGCATAAACATTAAAATATTAAATCTATGTGCTTTTAAAAATTGTTAAAAAATAAGTTACAACTTTTCATCATGATTTTCATTTTTAAGAAATTCAAAACAAGCCTGAAAATTGTGATATGCATAATTGTTTCTTAAAATATTCTAAAATTAAAAACACTTCAATGTGTGCTATGACATATATTTAAATGATGTATAATACCTAAGTTAATTAAATTATAATGAAACAATGTTAAAGTATTTTTAGCATGAAAAATTATTATTAAGTCAACAGATTTTATAAAATTGGAATAACTAAATGAGTGTTTCATTTATTGGCAGGGGATTTTATGTTAAAATTGTTTTGCATTTATCTTGCTTCCCAAAGGTTGAAACTAATATCTACTAGAGTCAGTACTTAAAACTCAAATAATTTTTATGAGTGATTTCTAGTGTATACCCCGGATGAAAAATTGATACTATTTTGCATTATGTTTTAAAATTAGAGTTGTTTTTCACATTGTATGTTAATAAATAAAAATATATGAACATACTTATTGTATATTAAAAGTACTGTTTTACTTTAGATTCCCCCTACTATGATGTCAGTGGTCTCCCTGACCCATATGCCATGGGTGAAGAAGACAAGACTCAACATATTTCTCTCTCATTCGATGAAAGCCATGAGAGTGGATACTCAACACCCAACTCTAGATCTCGTCGAGTCATTCGTGAAATCATCGTCTGATTTGTAAAAAAAAAACTGTATGGTCTATTTTTTCAGACCTTTTGGTATAAACTGTGATAAATTGAAGGATGTGAATCTTGTCTTCAACAAAACCATGAGTAATAAAAATAAAGGTGCCAGGCTGTTTCTAGCCTGTTATATATATATATATCGCCATTCCGTGTGCATGTACCACATAACATGGAACAGCCTTTGAGGAACTTTATTGCCATTTGAAATATGAAGAAAAATGATTAAATCCACATACCAAATGCCTCACACAGAGACTATGAGAACAAATTCTTTAAAAGAAACATTTAGGTTTATTTAATAGTTAAGAAAATAGCGTTTATCAATTTAAAGACAATGTGTTTGCCAGTCTTCAAAGTTGAACTTGGAGACATATCCCTTTTTGGGCAATAGCTGCAAGTCTGTGGATTCACAAGCCATGTGGGTCTTCAAGGTTGAACTTGAAGATATATCCTATTCTGGGCAAATGGGATAAAATGCTACACGTCTGTGGATACACAAGTCATGTCGATCTTCAAAGCTGAACTTGAAGATTTATCCTACTGGATAAAATACTGCAAGTCTGTGGATGCACAAGTCACATTGGTCTTGCTAAGAAGAACCTACATCTCATACCAGACCTCTGAATGTCTGGAAAAACTGTATATAGCTCATAAGCAATGTATATAAAATATAGATGAAATGTGGATCTCAAATTTTCTTTCATGACTGGATCAAACATCCTTTGCCTTATGAGAGACTGTGCTGCAAAGTGTCAAAGTACATTGAAGTCAGTGCTAATGCAAATAGCATTTATCATGTATTGAAGAGGTTTACAACAAAAATGACACAATTAATGATGTTATTGTTCGTATTTCTTCGTTATAACCAAAATATATCAATATTCTCCAATGCAATAATGATGTACTTATATACTTATTGAATTTAAGCATTGTTAAGTAGATCAGTTGTTTTGAACATCTGTATTGTTGAGAAGCTAAAATTGAAACAGCCTATCTATATTTACTTATATGCATAGACTGTGATAAAGTCACAAAAGACTCAAATATCATTTTCCTTTAGAATGTACACACTATCTCTGTTTTTCATATATTTTTCTTTTTTTTATCTGACAAACACTTTTTTTCCCATATGTGTGTTGTGAACACTGCTTTGTGTTTGAGGAATAATATATTTTAAAGATGACATTTAAGACATATGCTGGCTGATAATTAGCATAAAAAAATAAAAACTTTAAGAATACACACTCTTAAAAATTGTGAAAGAAAAAACTAGTATTAAAAATTTCATGTTAAGTGTAAATAATCTTTTCATGTTTTTGCATTTTTATTCCAGAAAAAAATGCTGTTAAATATCTATTATGGTGTACAGATGAAGTATTTAAATTTTGTGTCAAAAGCAATTATTAATGTTAGAAGATATTTTTGTGAAAAAATTTGTCAATGAATGGGAATTAAAATCATCATTGGATAGTGTTAATGTTATCTCAGATGTATAATTTTGAAAATTCCGAAATTCTTTTATAAATGCTAATTATGATGTGTCTTTCTGTTTATGCCGTAAAATTAAAAAGGAAATAGTGTTTTGGATATATAAAGCTATGAGATGGTGCCATTGACTCAGACTCTTAATAGGCAAATCGAACTATTTCAAAATGCTTTGAAATGCATGCTTCTTTAATTTTTGATTTTCAATACTGTATAATACTGAACTTTACTAAGAAGGTAAGCATATAGCTTGTGCTACACGAAGGATATTATTTGTGGTTTACCTTAGTTCCTATGCCTGAGGAAGAAACATGACCAAGCAAGCAGATAAGAAAAGAAAATATTCGATGAGAAATATTTACAACTCATATTGTTGCAAGTCACTACCGTCCATACAAAGAGGTGATTCTATTTTGAGTAGTTTTTGGTGCAAATGCTGTGAAAAATTTATCGATTGTTTTGGCATGCCATTTTGTTTACACTCTAGGTGCTGTGGGAACACAACTTTGAATTGACAAGACTTCACAAGTTCAAAATAAATAAGTAGTCATGTTCACATGTAATAGCAATACAATGTTCACCGTTTCGTTTCTTTTGATTTAAAAAGCAAGGCTGATGCAGAAACCGTCCCAAAATATCAGTATTTTATACAAATTCCCAACTTGCTGTTGTTATATAGAAAGTATGTTTCACATATCCTATTGTTTACAATTCTCTTTTTGTTTTCAACTTTTTTGTCTCATATCTGTCTCAATTTAATTATTTATTTACCATTATTTAATATCTTCTTTGTAATTGACTCAAATTTTACCAGGCTGTAGGTAGTGGAATTTCTCTGTAACAGTCAACAATAACCTTTTTTATTAATTGATGCTCAACATTTCAATGTAGTTCTGATATTGATTTCTTTTTATTATTACTTTTTTTACATCATGTACATTACTTTCTTATGTTTAAAATTGAATGTTGTACTGTATAACCGAGTCATTTTTAAGTCAAAAACATCTTTGTTTCATTTCATTTGTCATGCTGTGTGAAGAAACACAAAGATGTAAATAATATATACATACATATATTCCTTGTGTTCACTGTTTGTACAGTCAGATTTCCTCGCCTTGTGTTTTTTAAATAAACATGACTTTCTTTTTACCCTTGCTTTGTGTTTAAATTTTTTTTTTAACTCATACAACATGTTAACATAACTCAATTACTAATCTAACATATTATATCTAATGAATCTTGTATTTCTTCGATTATTTTGTTAGTTCTTTGCAATAGCTTAAAAAAAGTGCAGGGTTTAAGGGTTCAAACCTCACTTGTAGACAAAGAGTTTTTTTTAATATTAAGATTAAGTTTTGTGTTTTTAGCTAAGTTTTTTTTTTAAATATAACCCTCCACAAAAGTAGTTTGTATACACGACTGGTTTTTTTTTTTTTTTGATAAATATTAACAAAAAAAAAAAAGATTCTTTAAAGACTAACACAGCTAAAGGAAGCCTTTAGAAAATGCAGACATCTTTCAAAATTTTTAATTTCTTAAAAGCAATAAAAATTATCAGCAAATTCAAAAAAAAAATTTAATTATAGATTACTCACGTTGACAGTTATAGATTACTTACATGAGCATTTTAATATAATGCAAAAAGTCGCGAATTTTCCTGGCATAGGAGTTTTATATCTAGAATTTGTAATTGTCAAGACAATGCAATGTTTTAAAAATAACTTTATGTACTGACTGATGCACACATATTATACAATCTATAAATCAGGGGTCTCAACCTTTTTTCCGACGGGGGCATACATATGGCAGATATTTCATGTGGGCCGCAATATGAAGATTAATGGGAAAAAACACCTTAAGACCAAGGCAATATTGGACTTAAAATGTGGAAAATTGATCAAAATATTAAAACTCAATTTAACTTTTAATACTATATATATATATAAATATATATTAATTTCTATCAAACACACTTTCTTCGTTCTTATACATTTTTTACTGATTTATGGTGTAGTTTCGGTTCCCCTTCATTCATGACCATACAAACAAAACTGCCAAGCCGTTTGATAATTTGATTTTTTTTTCTTTTGACAAAGCCTCTCTTATTTTTATTTCAAACATTAATTTATCAAACGCAGAATGGCAACAAAGAGGAGTTTTGACTGAAATCGGTATTATTTGTTTATAATTAAAAATCAGTTTCACCCATAAAATATAGTCTCTACTCCAGTTCATTCCCCATTTCACTGTTAATTGTTATTACAAACCATTACAGTTTCAAAAAGACAAAAAATTTTTTACAATTCGCATCTGTAACGGCATCGACTGCAAAATTCGTTGATTTGATTGTTTGATTGAAAGGATTTCCCGCTAAATTTTTAATACATTGTTCTTAAATAATTGAGTTTTTTAGGGCAATGTGTGCCATGAGCGGGCCACTCAGAAAAGCTCTGTGGGCCACATGTTGCCCGCGGACCGCAGGATGAGTATCGCTTATATAAATGCATAAATTAAACATACCAATAACGCTTGTAATTAGTACTTGCAGAATAATATAGTTATCATTTAGTATTAAAAATTAATATTCTTGAAATATCTTTTGGACATTTTTACTAGTGACAGGTTTTAGATTCTGTCATGCTTATGTGTCTAGAAAAGTAAAACAGCATGAATTATACATATTATAAATCGGATAGCTGATACGACTAAAGAGGATCAGAGTCAATTAATTGTAAATCTTAGTGAGTTATTGCTAAATAATTCATTAAGGATTTTTTTTTGTTCTCCCATAAAAAAACACTATTTCTAAGGGTTGACTTCCTGTATGAAAAACATGGATTTCAAAATTTTAATGGATGTAAAAATAGTTTGAATGTATAATTTTTTTTAGAACAGTCAGTAATCTGATTTTAAAAATATAATTATTTATTAAGTAGGTTTATTTTAATTTCTCTTCCCCCCCCCCGTAATATATGTATTAGTTTTCTAACATCTGCAATTTTATAAGCCAATCCATGATTGTTCGAATGAAGGATAGTTTTAAAAAAGACTCTTGTACTTTTATTTTCTTACTTTTTGAAGAAATTTCAGACTATATTTATCCAAATATATTTTATATTTCATCATATCCTAGTGTCATCACCAAGGCTGGTATAATCTCTTTCAAGCTCCCCTCTTACTAATACAAACTAATTGTAATACAAAACTATTTTTATTCATTCTTACCTGACCCAGTTAAAGGTAACATATGCATAAAAGAGATATTCATTTATTAAAACTCAAATTACTGCTTAGAACAAAGTATTAATTATTCCAAAAATCGAAAATGATCATTAATTGAATCAATTGAAACTGTGTTAACATTAATTTTTGTGTCATTAATCCATTGATGTCTGGCAGCATCCTTAAAGATTATTTTTCTGAAGCTGTAACTGATATTTACCTTCCAGACAAACTTCAAAAGTAAATTACAGGTTTCTGATGTTCGTCATTTCCTTTACAAAAGAAAGATAAGGTTATAAGTTTTCTAAAGTTATATTTCACAATTTTTAATTTGATGAATTAATGCATGAAATTAAAATTTTTTAGATAATTTAATTGTGTCAACGTGTACATGAGTGATAAAAAGTATTTTGTAGAAAAATTTCTACTGATTTTTTTTTATACAGATGGCATAGGTATTATGGCATAGGTTTTTGTTTTCAATTTCATCCACTTCCTTCAAGCAACTTCACACTAAACATTGTTATTTCCAAAAAAATTTTTTTTAGATGTATTTAAACTGAAGCAATGAGTTTTTAATCGCTAATGTATCACACTGTAGCTTTTTGTCTAATAATTAGAATTAGTTAATAAGATAGACTAAAATGTAGAAAAAGGGGGATATGAATTTTTTTAAAAATAAAGCAATGTATGTTTTTTTTTTGTTTTTGTTTTTGCTTATGATACCAAATCTGTAAATGGTAATTATTGGTTATTTTTTGGAAATTAATATAAAATATTGAAGAAAATACATGAAGTAATATTTCGAAATTAGAGTATGTCAGTTTTAATGAAAAACACATTTTTTGAAAAGAAAAATGTTCTTCATTACCATACATATAATTCTATATCACACAAAAGTTAAACAAAAACATGCATGATTCGCGTCAAATTCCACGTTTGCGATGCACTAAATCGCGTAAAAATATAACAGGAAAGAAAACAATTACATGATATTCATGAGACTTAAAATGTTTATTCATGGATATGTAACCGTTAAAGTGAATAATTCAGTTATTTCATATAATAACTAGACAAATGAGTTAAAGTATATAATAGATGAAAAAGTTCTTACTTTACCTAGTTATTCTATGAATTAACTAGGTATTTTGTGAAACAACTAAGGATAGACCGTTAAAGTGAAAAATAAGCAACTTCAAAGTTATTTTATAAATTAATTGACCATACATAGCTAAAATCTCTCGAAAAATACATATTATCTTTTTTGCGGATGAATAATTGATTAATAATAAGGGAAAGCAGATGATATAATTTATTATTGTATTATATATTGCTCATATTGCTAACATTAGTTAAACAGAAAGGGGAAAAAAGAATGTGTTGCAAAAATATATTATATTTAAATATTATCGACAAAAATACATACTAAGAAGAAAAATTGTTGCTTCTTAAAAACATTGTGTAAACTTTTTAAAACAAAAATGTAAGCGATTATTAATTTAAATTTTATGAGATACCTTTATTTTACTTTTCATTGTTTATTAAAGCAAGGATTATTGTGATGACACTATGGATTGCACTGCTTATTATTTTTGAAACAAAAGCACAATTTTTAACTATTTCACATTTTTTTACAGGAGCATTTTTTAAATTCTTGTCCAGTACCGCAGCTTTGAGCTGTTGCAACAGATCGAAGCATTGTGTCAATATTTGGAATTTCTTCAATGTAAATTAATTCTCGCTGACATGTACTGAACTTGTTTTTTTCGGCCATTTATGGTTTCTAATCGGAAAAATACTTCCCAAAGCAGCTAGAAAGGGTTCAAAGAAATTTCGAGTGCCGTATTTCATACTTTTAACGATCAAGTGTAATCGTTATTCTATAGAATACCTAGTTAAATCATTGAATTCAATAATTTTACATACTTAAACTGACGTCCAGTTATTTCATGAAATACTAGTTATTCTATGAAATAACGGATTTCTCACTTTAACGGTAACAGATATAAACTAACTTAAAGAGGCTTAGATGTTGTAATGCATAATCTAGTAATAAGGTATAATGGATTTTAAATCAATTATGAAAATTTAAAAAATTGTTTTCATTTGAATTTATTTTATTTAATTCCCACAAAAATCATATAAAGGTAAATTAAATTCATATGCATGTATATATCTATAGATACTAGATTAACAAAAATACATTAAATATTAGACATCTCTTAATAATCAGATTCAAGCATAACATAACAAAAAAGATATTAATAGATGGCACATATGTTGACAACTAAAAGGTAAAGGGTATTATTTAAGCTTTATCGCACGGAGATTGAAAATTGCTAAAGATTATCTATTGTGTTATCAATAGCTCGTAATAAAAATGAAACTAATTAAGAATAGAATCGCAGCCTATGTAAATAATCAGGAATTTTAATTTATTAAGGTTTTAATTTCTAAATCATATTTTATTTTAAAACTAGGTCCAAATTTTACAATGACATACAATTCCTATTCAAAGTTATCAGGGATAGTTATCTCCAGGTCCTTGATACAAATTTTAAAAATACCTTAATAGGAAAAATCACTGTAAAATTTTTTTAAAAATCAAAATATTTTTATATAACATGAGTTAACACAATATTTATATAATTTTTTTATCATATCTGTTGAGAGGAATATCTTCTTATAATTTAAATTTTCTCTTTTGTAAAAAAAATTAATTAAATTAATTCTAGTTTAAAATTCTCTATTTTAAAATTTTTTAAAAAAAATACGAACATCAAAAACGAACAAAGTAACAAAATTGAAATCGTGTTACAGACGTTGATCTTACTTTCTTAAAACCATTAGAGAATTAAAAAACATAGTATACATAACTTTATATTTTCAGATATAAAAAATACAGTTACTATTTTTATGGGATATGGAGCAACACAAAAGCTATTTATTATCCCCTATAAAAAGTATGCAAGTGTTTTCATTCTTGTCTTGCTCGTGTCGCCATCTCGTGTTTTAGAAAATAACTTAAAAGAAAACATAGGAATATTTCCACGAGATGGCAGCACGAATCCATTCCAGTATAACGAAATTAAATTTTGAGCATGGGAAAAAACATTTTTGGAAACTCCTTTCCACTCCCGCGGTTTTCAATGAACTAAAAACTTTTATTCAAGAACTTGGGACAAATTTTTAAAAGTTTAGTTACATATTGATCATAGATTACAGATCATTCTAGGCATTTTTGTTATTTTTTTTTCATTGAACATTAAATATTGATGAATCCTTTAACGTTTCACGATACATCAAGATGTTACTTAAAAATGTCTATGAGTAAAACAAAGTTGTACGTGGCAGAATAAATTACGGTGTAAGTTGGTGTGATCGAATTAAGTGTTTTAAGAACATCTCAAAATTCTGGATCATCGTCTCCAAAAAGAAAAGAAAAAGTGTTGGCGTGAGTAAAAACAACTCCAAGAATTGATAATATTTTAATAAGAGGTAGCAAAATAAATCCAAGAAAGACAAGCATAGACTTTTGAAGAGATTTATTGGATAATGATGTTGAAGTGAAAACCTCAACTGCACGGATAAGTGGCCTTAAGGCAACAAGAATGAGGAAAAAACTATTTCTAACTCAGAAAATGATGAAAAAACGTTTAGCATGGGCCAAAAAATACCGATCGTTGACTGTTAACGACTGGTAGAAGGTGATTTTGAGTGATGAAACATTTCTCTTTGTGTAGGGATAGAAATAAAAGTGTAGTTAGATGATGTGCAGTTGAAAACTTTGTTACCAGATGATAGCCAACAGATTGTAAAACACCCTGAGGTCTCAGGTTTTTTTCACAACAAATGGCCCTGGAAGTTTAATTCCTCTTAAATACATGATAAATTCTGTCAAATATATAAAAATTTTATATAGCAGGATTGTTCAATTCATGGAAACATTTGATGGATTATTTAAACATGACTTGGCCCCTTGTCAGGATTCGAAATTGGTCCATATTTTTACACGGAAATTAAAATAAAAGTGCTCGATTGGCGTTAAAATTCCCCAGACTTAAAACCTATTCAACATTGATGGCATATTCTCAAGAATCGTTTCGCTAAGATGAATTGCATAACAACAGAGCAAATGATAAAAAGGACTATACTAGTGTGTTTCCAAGATGATGAAATCAAGAACATGTGTGCTACTCTAGTGGAGTCAATGCCAAGACGGTTTGAAAAGGCCATTTCTGCCAAAGAAAAGCGTACTAATATACAGAGTGGCGTCGGTAGCCAAGTGGTCTAGGCCTCGGATCGTGGCTAGCGTGTCATGAGTTCGATCCTAGTACCACTGAAGACCCGCCGTGTAGGGGAGCGATGTACGTTATATCTGTCGAAAGCTCAAACGTCCTCCCGTTGGTGTGGTGTGGTAGTTAGGAGAGGGGTGAGAGCTCAGGTGTCGTCCAAAAGTAACCGAGGTCTTTTGTCAATGCACCCTGTACTACTGTGGAGAGCAACGCTGATAAACTATTAAGCAGGCCAGATAGCTCTAATTTGAAGCAACAGTAATTCATGCCTCAAATTTTTTTTACGTTTATTAATCCCGTGCACCATGCAATGTATCACACGGGGGGGGGGCATACAACACAGACAGAATAAAGGATTACAACATAAACATCCATGCCTTCTCCGGGATTCAAACCCAGTCCCTACGGCTCCGCAGTCAGCTTCACTAACCACTATACTGGATAAGCAACCGCGCCTTAAATTGAAAGGTGATTTTTTTCTTTCTTTTCACTATCAAATGGTTTTTAACCCTATAGCTTTGATTGGCTACAGTGGATGTTTATAATGTGGGAAAGCAGTATTTTTTGTCAGGCAAGATAAACCAGTTAGCTTGTGAAGGATCTATACGCAGTTCCACGAATCTCTTCTTATCTCTTTAAGCAAAATATTTAATTCAACCAACTTTCATCGAGTAAGCAAACGTGATTTATGCAAATGAGGTATATTATATAAATTCGGTTTTCGCGAGTTGGCAGTAAGGAAGGAATGAAGCGAGTTGTTGACACGCTGAAGTGGATACGTTGGATGTGTGCAAATAGGAGTTATTATGTTTGAAAATTAGTTGTTTGTTAAAGATTGAAAAGCAGTGGAATTATTTAAAGATTACAGAGCTTGGAGCCAACGTCATTTGATCAAACCGAAGAGAGTGCCTGGAAGTTTCCAGTGTAGGATCCGATGTATTAAAGGTAGAAGGTAGTTATTCGTGTGCGACGTAGTTATAATTGAGCGTATTTAAGCTGTCTTAGATTCAGTTGAGGGTCTGTAGTAGTATTCCCGTGTTATAGAATCTCACCTCCGCACTCTACTATAAATCATAAACCTTAATTAGAATTTTATTGTGTCTGCTTGATAATTGTTAATAAGAATTAATAAATTAATTAGATTGGAAATCATGTCTGTGAATTATTCTGTTCCTCCTACACATCTAGCCGGGTTTACAGCTAGACAAGGGGTTTCGGATGTAAGAGGTAACCGAACGTTATCACAAGCTTAATGAGACAGTTAGAAATGATATAGATGAAATCTTTGTATCTAGAGATCATAATAAAAGTTTAAACTATTTATTAATGTTTCGTATTCGTTTATCAAATATTATTTTTTGTTTCACATGTACATCCGTGTCCTCTCTCTCTTATTCTTCCTTATATTTATTTATTCTCACATACTTATTAGATTTATTTAATGTTTCAAAAGTTTGATGCAATTTTCTTGAATGCGTATTAAATATAGATTTTTAAAATACTAATTTATATTAATTTTAAGAATTAAAACACAAACATAGAAATAGGCAGTAAATCGTAAACACAAATTTTGAAAAGATGCTCATTTTTCTTCCTTAATTAGAAGTATCTAGAAAACAAATTAGTGCTTGAGTATCCAACAAATAGCATTTTTCTTACATTTTTCTTAAAAAGATAATCAGCATTAATAGGAACAAAACGAACTTTAAAAATATAAATGCAAATCACGATAAAAAATGTATGTATATAAAAGAATCTAGCTTAAGTAACTAATCTAATTTATTTTAATTCCAAATTATCTTTCGGTCCTGAATTGATCCTTAGTTTTACTTTTGAATATTTCATTAATATTCTTGCTTGAAACAACTCGATTAAATTATTGTTTTCTAACATCACACTTCGAAACAACTTGATGGCTTTTGGCGACAGATTTTGAGACCTTAGCAACCACCCCACTCTGTAAACTTCCCCACCATGCATACTAAACAAATTTAATATGAATTAGCCTCACTACAGTCCCGTTTACATGGATGAAAATTACCGGCAAAATATCGACATTGATCCTCTCTAAACCCGTTTACACGATGAGATGGTATTATACCGGTTTGGAAAGCGGGTTTGATTTTTATACCAGCTTTGGAGCATGGCAAATGGGGAGAGTAGCGAGTTCGTTTTTAAATTTTCCCATGATGCATAGCAACCAAGAGTCATTTGTTCAAAGATAGCTGCTGTTGTTGATTGTGCACGGAAGTCCACTGAGGAAATAAGAGCTTTAATTAACATCTGGGGAAATCAAGAAATACTACAAAAATTTGATAGAACTGTCCGGCATTCGGAAGTGTATAAAAAAATTTGTTACGAATTCAAAAAAATTAGATACGCTCGGACAGTGCCACAAATTAGTAGCAAAATAAAAGCTTTGAAACGGGTCTTTTTCGGTGCTAATCTGATAAAGGAGTACTTCACGCCAAGTTGTTGTTTATGTTCGCCAACATAACAATAACATTACAATATAGTTACTATGATATATCTTTCGTTTGGTGATGTGGTTGCCATGGGAATGACGTTTATTATAGTTAACTTTTATTGGTTTCTTTTTTTCGCGTTAACCATTGCATAGTCACCAGAATCTATCAACCAATCATCAGATTCCCCTGTACATGGGCTGAAAAAAAGAAAAATGCCGGTACAACCCTAATTCGCCGGCAATTTGTGGGTTTGCATGTAAACGGGATCTACGTGGTTATTTTTTTAGAGGCACCAGGACTTAAACCATGATTCGCTGATGGTGGAGTTAGTTAATTTGAGCTAAGTTTAGTTTATTTGAACTAAGTTTGAATAACTGATGGTTATTATGATAAGATACCTCATTTTCTAAATTTCAAGCTAAGCCCCGTAAGAATTTTAAAGCTATGTTCCATAAAAGTAAAGCTAAACATGACAAGTGTTTTCGTAAGTAAGAAATAATTCTATTACTCAATTTTAATGTTGCACATTCAAGACTTAAGCTATAGACCCACTGTAACCTCATATCCATTTGGAATATACTGATACAGCATATTTAAAACATTTTCTCCCCCAAAAATTCATTTTTAAGCTACTGGAGACGGATTGATTTAAGATTAACCTTCAGAATTTTAATAAATATATATATATTAATTCTTTATATTTCAAATTGTCAGGTAATATAAGTTTTTCAGTAGAGTAAATTTTTATTTTTCTCCAGTAAAATAATTTAATTTCAAGTAATATATTTTCCTAAAAATATTTTTATGTAGCATAGTTTTTTTAATTAGTTCAATTCCGTTTTTTAAGGGCTTTGTTGTGACGATAGAATTACAAGCGTAAGTTTGCCTTTACATTTTCTTTTTTAACAAAGTATTTATAAATATAAAAAGACATGTCCACAGTTATTAAATTACATATTACTGAATGTACATATTCAAACAAAATAACAAAAATTATACACTGAATGCAAAAACAACCTGGGATGTAAGAAAGCATACAGTTTACCTTAATGTTAACAATTATACTTAAAAGTTAAAGGAGCATAATTTGCTTATGGTCAAAGTCTAGAAGTATTTAAAGCTGTAGCTGTATATTATGCACAAAATTTATTAATGAAAAGGAGAGTGTGCAACCCCCCATCCCCACCCCACTTCACACATAAATTGTTTGTATAAAATACGTACTTATAAATAATGCAGTTTAACTACATAAAAGTATGCATTTTTAAAGCATATAAAAGCATATAGTTCTGCGTTATATAAGTTTTTTTTTATAAGTCCTTCAATAAAAACTTTTGAAACACTTTTGTATAATCTATCTTTTTTTATAGTCAGTAATGAAATAGAAACATTCAAATACTAAATAATGTACAAAAAGTTTTAAAAAAATAATAAAATTTTATTTGTAATGTCATTTATATTTTCCATTATAAGAATTATTTTTACTATAAAATTATTGATTATTTTTCTCACACATACATAACGATGTTACCCATTGTATAATCTAGTTGCTTACACCCGTCTTAAATAAAAATAAATCAAAAAAGAATATTTAAAACTCTAACTCTTCTAAAACACATTATTTGCTTTATCAAATCAAAATATGAAAAATCTATGAAATTCCCATGAATTTTAAACAGGAATTCCCAATGAAATTCCCATTAAAAAAATACGCTTGCAAATGAGAAGAATTTAAGGAATACACTGTTCCACTCAAGAGCCAGTTTCTGCATAGAACATACTTGTAATGAATGAGTATTGAACGATTCCAATATGAAAACACAAAAGCAAATGACAAATATTTCAAGTGGATAGATATTTTTTCTTACAAGCAGCGTTTGGCCTCTACCCAAATACATGTCTTCCCCATAGTCTTACTACTACAGTCTCTGATAGGATGGTGAATTCCATGAAAGACTGCTTTGTGTCGGCGTTTCGACCACAAATGACTTGGACAGGCTCGTCTGTCATGCACGGCCTAGATTATCTCGATTGCCAGACTGCTTGTCGACAGCAAGACCTAAAAGCACACGTCGTTGGCGAGCTTATATATAGACAGGGACTTTTTTTTTAACTCACATAATTGTGATTGTAAGCTGCGATGAGTAGAATGATGGTTGTAGGCGTGCCATGGGTGATGCCATTTTGTGTCATAAAGTTGAAAGTGGGGCGGTGGTAAATGGAACGAATTGCTTGGTGTGATACGCGTCATGATATTGATGTCATACATTTTATGGTTTTGATGTGAGTGAATGATGAATGGAGGAAAAAGGGATTCATTGAGAATCATTGAGACGCGTATTGTTTAATGAACGGATATTTAATTAGTTGTGCTAAGCTATAATCGTGAATTCTGTATTGTTGTTTGTATTGAATAGCGTAATGTAGGTACTGGATTCTTTTAAAAATAGAGGACCACATAAGACTTCTTTATGTTAAAATACTGCACAAATGTATCTAAAACCTATTAAGACCACAATAAAATATTTCGTTTAAAAATAGAAAGCAGTATTTCTTAAGGTACCGACTACTTTCAACAACTTTTTTTTTTTGAAAAAAAAGAGATAAGGGGATTTTTTGTTGTTTTTAGATTTGTTTAGAACATTTTAAGAAAAATATGCTAAAATTAAGCCCATACATATACTTAGAAGAATATATTTCTCAAAATAATATTTAAAGTAAATCAACATGTAGTAGATACTTCATGTAAAAGCAATTAAAAATTATTGCATTTATAATTAAAAAACTCTTAACTAATTTTTTAATATAATTTACTCAATAGTAAGATTAATTTGCGATCCAAGTGTCACCTACCCGTGCTTTATATTTTGTAACCACTGGCATAGCTTGTCATGAGTGGGCCTTGTATCAAAATTCCTTAGGGGCTCTTTTCCGGAAACCTTAATATTTTGCGATTTTTTGCTTGCGCAATTTGGGGCCCTGTATCATTAATACGGTTGTAGCTACACCCCTGTTAGTAACTGGGATCTGAATGGCATTTAAATGTTTATTGATGTGTGAGAAAAACTGTGTATTTTGCATGAAAATTCGCAACAGAACATTCAGGAGCTGTTCTTGCTTAAATTTAGATTTTAACGTAGAATATGTTGATATAGTTGCTTCTTCTTCTTCATTATAGATGGTTCCCTCCCCAAAATTCAAAAAGGTGTATTTTACATTAAATAAACTATTTAGTTTTGCAAGACATTGTGCTAACTAACGAGTATAAAATTATCTCGTAGAACCCAAAACATAAAACAATTGAATACTCACAATCTAGTATATATATATATATATATATATATATATATATATATATATATATATATATATATATAACGTTTTAATATTCTTTTATTATATTATAATCAAAGTTTAAAAAGTACTGCAGAATAACTAATCTAAACTAAACTAAAATTTTAGGTTTTAATGAATAAGATGAGATTTAGATACTTTGTAATTATACAAACTTCAGAGAACGTGAATCCATTTTGCATACATAAGTTTCTTTTCGATTTTTTACTGTGACTCGTGGAACCCCTGGGTTTATCTTTTGGAACCCCAGGGTTACGTGGAACACAGTTTGAAGACCACCTCCGTATACCGTTTGCCATTTTGGTGATTCCCAGAGAGAATCTAAATCTATTCACTTAAAAATGTTTCACCTTATGTTAACAGAAAATAAATTAAACTCGGATAATTTGAAAATAATTTACCAATATTACCATATGTATGAGATTAATTTTATCATTATGAATCCTTAGAGCATCAAAAAATTTTTATGCATACGCGATATCTAAATTTAATATTCAAAGCTAAAAGTCCATTTAGAATTAAAATATTGAAAGTATGGAATATGCTGCAAATATTCAGAAAAGAGCTGATATGGCTGAACGGAAATTATTAGTAATTCAAACTATATTGTTTTTCATACATTAATGAAGTCTGTATGAATTTGTATATTTAGAGAATGGGCAATACTAATATTGAAATTCATTCGTTTGTATAACAAATTAAAGTTGGCATTCTCTGAGAGAAGACGCTTTAACATTGAGTAATATAATTACTTTTTTTTTTTCTAAATTTGAGTTTCTTATAAGAAATCTCGTAATAAAGGATTAATTTACCCTTCCATGCAAAACTAATAAGGATTTGTCAAATATATTGATGAGTAGTGCGTTGGACGTTGTGAGGGAAGAGGTGTCTCTTCCCTCTGAGTGGGGAGGTCGGAAGGAAGCCTAGCCATATTTCAAAATAATTTCAATTTATTGTCAATATCAACAACACAAACATTATTAACCAATTCTAGAGATGCATCCAAATTCTAAATATGAATTGCAATAGCGAGACCGACAAGATACGAGAAGACTAATAATTAAAGCAGATCACACTGACGTCCAAGCAATACCTTCTAATTCTCTTAGCGACTTAATCTAATTTAATTTCTGTTTGACAATTCGTCAACTTTAATATTATAATATTCAGTTACTAAGTACTCACGCTCACTTTATGTTTAATTCATTACTGCTAATCGTAGCAGTTTAACTTCTCTCTAATATCACTATATCTTAAACCCATATAGCTCTAACTCGAAAGATTAATCTTTATACGCAAGACTTAATTTGTATGCTCACATCTTCTTCTTCATGAAAAGGTTTTCGATAAATTAAATTTTAAAGATCATTTTCCCCAAGAGGATTTCTCAGTAGAGAAACGCGCAAGACAACGCTAAAGATAAAACTAAAAGGGGTTAATTCGGTGTTGAGTTCAATGAAGTCTCTGTTAGTCTAACAGTTATTTATTAATTTAAGTTATAGTTTACAAAAAATAACACACATCTTAAAAACAAAAATAACTGCAAAGAGCATGGGCGGATTTTCATGGCGACCACATTGCCTCTTCACTTGATCTTTACTGAAGGAGGGTAGTCGCTAGAGGGCGCTTCTTCTGGTTGGTACAGTCAGTTTCAGTTATAACAAGAGCAGTTACAGATGTACAAAGCATTTTTAAAAACATTTTAGATCCTATAGTTTTTATCCCAGATCAGTGCAATTTAATATTTTATTTTTATATATAATTTAATATTCTATACTGATAAAGAAATATTTATTTTTATTTTAGGTCACTGTTATAGATTTTAACAGTATAACATTTTTTCAGTATAATATTTTTTTTAATACAACATTATAATATTTCTTCCATTTATGATTTTAAGCTACACTTGAAAGAGAAAAACGAACATTAACTTTTTCCCAAGCTTTATTTAAATAACAGAGTTAAAATTGTCGTAGTGTTTTCCTTCAACAGTCTAACAGCAACTATTAACAATACTTTTCGATTTATTTGATATACAATATGATATAAAAAGAATCGAATGCTTTTAAAAGGGGCCATGTTTCTGTGCCAGTTCCAATTTTTGTACAACTTTACTAGAATAGAGAAATAGATATAAAATTAGATTTCCAACAGAACATTCTCCTTATGTTTCTATCTCCTCTGTGTAAGTTTATGTTGTTAGTGAGATTTCACTACCAGAGAAAATTGCAGCAGCTGTCTGAGACAGAATTGAATCAGTTCCAGGAAGAAAGTAAAAATTCACACTTTAATTCTGATTATCTGGAACTAAAAGAAAAACGTGCGAAGTACATCAAAGGAGGCGAAATTACGAAGACCCCGACGTGCTGTTGCTACGAAGACTATTCGAAATGTAGAATATTATTTATTCAAATATCTTGACATATACAAAAATTTGAACAAGGAAATATAAACAAAAAATCAATTTATTTCAATAAAATCTAGCTTGAAGGAAGTATGCAGCATAGATATTTGTCAAGTATTTTACTATTTAACCACTTAACAGTTTCTGTTTTCTGCCATATTATGTCAAAAAATAAGCATATTTTTTGTAAACATTTTTAAGATGAAATAAATTATATAAGTTTAAATCAGCAGATAGAAATGTTATAAATATTAAATTTAATCAATTACGCTAATTTTTATTTTCGTTGAAAAAAACATATTTTCCCTTAAAGTTGGCTTTTTTTCGAAGAAATAAGCGAACTCAACACTTTACAAAAATGTATATTAGATTTAAAAAGATAATATTGTACTTTGAGTTAATTATTCTCTTAAAATTCTGTTTTTGTGGGGAAAATTTTAAAACAGGGAGACAAGCATAGTCATATATCGCAATCGGGACAAAAATATCATGTTTCTTTTTTCACCCGTTTTCCAAAATCATTTCTTCTCGGACAGCTCACAAAACATTGCCTTGTAGGTCTCAATTTTTTATCGGTAGGAGGAATCATTTCTAAAAAGTTATTTTCTGTTAACCATAAGAGTCTGACCAAAATTCATGGTCGTCCATTTTTCTCATTTACCACCCCATGTCTTTTAATAAGGTGATCTATAACATCAAGTCTGAAAATCAAATGAGAGAATTTTCCTCCCAGTTTCTGATATAAAACGGATGGCATTCCCAATGATGTATCTAAAAGACGAAAAAATATTTTTTTGTGTTATTTCTTACCTCTTTTTTTGTTATTGGATAATTTGTAAGTGCTGATGCATTCTATTTACACCGCAAGAGAAGTCTGATAACAAACTTTCATTACTTCCAGAATCATTTACAGAAATTTCCGACTAAAAATCTGAGTCAATATCAGAATTATTTTCTGTTATAAACCTCCCATAATCACTCATTTGTCTTCTATTTTAAGCTACAAATTTAAAAGGCATAGTGTTCATGCCTCGCGGTACATCGTTCTAATAAAAAGAAAATTCCCGCCTTATCTAGTCTAAAAGAATGCAGTAAAACCTAATCTTGAAGCCGGTTTAGACATTTTTTCTATAATCCTAACTTTACTCGACTATTAGAGACATCGATTAGAAACATTGAGCACAAAACGAGCAAAAAATAAGGGCAAATCAGAGGATTAGAGTAGACAAAAGATAGATGGCGCCACGAAGGTTGAGTTTTTTTTTCAAAGTACAGTCAAGGTCACTAATGAAGGATATTTAATCTCGGCACTTTCCGTTCCGTAAGCTCATAACTTACCATTGAACCAAATTGATCCTTTCAGACCGGAGGAAGTCACTGGCTTATATAGATACCATCGCCACATATCTGTCATACTTCTTTCCCATGATGTTACCAATCATGGGTTACTATGCAAATCAGAATCCTTGTGATGTCCCCTACCTCTCCTTGAAGTTTGTTCCAATAATCCTGGAACATCTGTATATATATATTTCAAAGAATAGTAAGCAGCGTGTAATCAAAATTTTAAGACCTAAAGACTTATTACTACATAGAAAATAAATGAAAAACTTCATTCAAAATCAAAAGCACTTCATATCAGTACTTGATGTTCTTAGTACTAAGTAGCAACTTATACATTTAAGAATTAGTTTGGATAAAATTAAAAAACAGCAGTACTGGTGACTCAATACGTTCAAAATTGTGATTTTGAAAAAAAAAAGCATAAATAAAAAGCAATTAAAAAAACAGCAGTATACTGACTAGTGACTCAATACGTTCAAAATTGTGATTTTGAAAAAAAAAGTGTAAATAAAAAGCAATTAAAAAAACAGCAGTATACTGACTGGTGACTCAATACGTTTAAAATTGTGATTTTGAAAAAAAAAAGTGTAAATAAAAAGCAATTAAAAAAACAGCAGTATACTGATTAGTGACTCAATACGTTCAAAATTGTGATTTTGAAAAAAAAAGTGTAAATAAAAGCAATTAAAAAACAGCAGTATACTGACTGGTGACTCAATACGTTCAAAATTGTGATTTTGAAAAAAAAAGTAAAAATAAAAAGCAATTAAAAAACAGCAGTATACTGACTGGTTACTCAATACGTTCAAAATTGTGATTTTGAAAAAAAAAGTATAAATAAAAAGCAATTAAAAAAAACAGCAGTATACTGACTGGTGACTCAATACGTTCAAAATTGTGATTTTGAAAAAAGAAGTATAAATAAAAAAGCAATTAAAAAAACAGCAGTATACTGACTGGTTACTCAATACGTTCAAAATTGTGATTTTGAAAAAAAAGTATAAATAAAAAGCAATTGAAAAACAGCAGTATACTGACTGGTGACTCAATACGTTCAAAATTGTGATTTTGAAAAAAAAAAGTATTAATAAAAAGCAATTAAAAAAATAGCAGTATACTGACTGGTGACTCAATACGTTCAAAATTGTGATTTTGAAAAAAAAAGTATAAATAAAAAGCAATTAAAAAAACAACAGTATACTGACTGGTGACTCAATACGTTCAAAATTGTGATTTTGGAAAAAAAAAGCATAAATAAAAAGCAATTAAAAAAACAGCAGTATACTGACTGCTGACTTAATACGTTCAAAATTGTGATTTTGAAAAAAAAAGTATAAATAAAAAGCAATTAAAAAAATAGCAGTATACTGACTGGTGACTCAATACGTTCAAAATTGTGATTTTGAAAAAAAAAGTATAAATAAAAAGCAATTAAAAAAAACAGCAGTATACTGAGTGGTGACTCAATACGTTCAAAATTGTGATTTTGAAAAAAAAAAAGTATAAATAAAAAGCAATTAAAAAAACAGCAGTATACTGAGTGGTGACTCAATACGTTCAAAATTGTGATTTTGAAAAAAAAAAGTATAAATAAAAAGCAATTAAAAAAACATCAGTATACTGAGTGGTGACTCAATACGTTCAAAATTGTGATTTTGAAAAAAAAAGTATAAATAAAAAGCAATTAAAAAAACAACAGTATACTGAGTGGTGACTCAATACGTTCAAAATTGTGATTTTGAAAAAAAAGTACAAATAAAAAGCAATTAAAAAAACAGCAGTATACTGAGTGGTGACTCAATACGTCCAAAATTGAGATTTTGAAAAAAAAAAAGCATAAATAAAAAGCAATTAAAAAACAGCAGTATACTGACTGGTGACTCAATACGTTCAAAATTGTGATTTTGGAAAAAAAAAGCATAAATAAAAAAGCAATTAAAAAAACAGCAGTATACTGACTGCTGACTTAATACGTTCAAAACTGTGATTTTGAAAAAAAAAAAGTATAAATAAAAAGCAATTAAAAAAATAGCAGTATACTGACTGGTGACTCAATACGTTCAAAATTGTGATTTTGAAAAAAAAAAGTATAAATAAAAAGCAATTAAAAAAACAGCAGTATACTGAGTGGTGACTCAATACGTTCAAAATTGTGATTTTGAAAAAAAAAAGTATAAATAAAAAGCAATTAAAAAACAGCAGTATACTGAGTGGTGACTCAATACGTTCAAAATTGTGATTTTGAAAAAAAAAAGTATAAATAAAAAGCAATTAAAAAAACATCAGTATACTGAGTGGTGACTCAATACGTTCAAAATTGTGATTTTGAAAAAAAAAAGTATAAATAAAAAGCAATTAAAAAAACAACAGTATACTGAGTGGTGACTCAATACGTTCAAAATTGTGATTTTTGAAAAAAAAAGTATAAATATATATAAAAAGCAATTAAAAAAACAGCAGTATACTGGTGACTTAATACGTTCAAAATTGTGATTTTGAAAAAAAAGTACAAATAAAAACCAATTAAAAAAAAAAGCAGTATACTGAGTGGTGACTCAATACGTCCAAAATTGAGATTTTGAAAAAAAAAAAGCATAAATAAAAAGCAATTAAAAAACAGCAGTATACTGACTGGTGACTCAATACGTTCAAAATTGTGATTTTGGAAAAAAAAGCATAAATAAAAAGCAATTAAAAAACAGCAGTATACTGACTGCTGACTTAATACGTTCAAAATTGTGATTTTGGAAAAAAAAAAGCATAAATAAAAAGCAATTAAAAAAACAGCAGTATACTGACTGCTGACTTAATACGTTCAAAATTGTGATTTTGAAAAAAAAAAGTATTAATAAAAAGCAATTAAAAAAATAGCAGTATACTGACTGGTGACTCAATACGTTCAAAATTGTGATTTTGAAAAAAAAAAGTATAAATAAAAAGCAATTTAAAAAACAGCAGTATACTGAGTGGTGACTCAATACGTTCAAAATTGTGATTTTGAAAAAAAAAAGTATAAATAAAAAGCAATTAAAAAAACAGCAGTATACTGAGTGGTGACTCAATACGTTCAAAATTGTGATTTTGAAAAAAAAAGTATAAATAAAAAGCAATTAAAAAAACATCAGTATACTGAGTGGTGACTCAATACGTTCAAAATTGTGATTTTGAAAAAAAAAAGTATAAATAAAAAGCAATTAAAAAAACAGCAGTATACTGAGTGGTGACTCAATACGTTCAAAATTGTGATTTTGAAAAAAAAAGTATAAATATATATAAAAAGCAATTAAAAAACAGCAGTATACTCGTGACTTAATACGTTCAAAATTGTGATTTTGAAAAAAAAGTACAAATAAAAAGCAATTAAAAAAACAGCAGTATAATGACTGGTGACTGAATATGTTCAAAATAATGATTTTGAAAAAAAAGTATAAATGAATAATTTTTTCGATATTTAGCGTCAGTTGAATTTGAATACATATATATACAGCCGGACCCCGATTTAACGAAACCCTATTGAACGAATTTTTCTCTTTTCCCGGTTAAAATGAAGGGAAAAAAACTTCTATTTAACAAATTATTTCAGCAGCTGAAAATAATTTTTTATTAGTTTGTATAAGAAAAATTGGATTTTTTTTTAAATGACGCATCTTTTTTGTCCGAAACAGAAAAAGCCTTTTCTTGAAAGTAGCGAATTTCAATGTGAAAGGGTAAGAACCATTATTAGACTTAACAGTAGTACAGTTTGAGTACAGTGTGTAACCTATCGAGTGAATCTTAAGAAGGACAAAAAAATTCCTTTCTTATATTATCCCACTCCCCAACGAGGGGGATATTTTACAATTTTAACGATTGTGCTTCATTTGATGACTGACTGCTTATCGATGCAACTGAAGATGAGGAAATTGTAGATTTGTCTGAGCCATAGCGATTCTAATGCAGAAATTGATAAATCCTATCAAAACTATCATTGATATAAATTGGAAACTGTGAAAACATACCTCCTTCTTATGCAGTAGGATATAAATAATGCAGTATTTTATTCTCTGCATAAAGTCGAAAAAGAACTCTTTCGCGTCAGGAGTCAAAAAGATTCTCAAACATCTATTAGTCAGTATCTTAAAATTTTCAATTAACTGGTGAGTAGTAGTTTTATTTGTTGAATAAAAAGTGTATTTCTAACTACGGAAATTTTTTTGTATAGTTACTGAAAAAATTTCCAAAAGGTAAGTGCAAAAAATGTATATTTTGTTTGGACCCCGATGTTATGAATAACTCCAAATTTACCAATAAAATGTTCAATCCGGATGAATTCATTTAATCGACTGCAATTGTTTTCCAAATACTATTACAATAACAATTATTTTTAAGACATTCTCCTTCTGCGAAAAATGCTTCTTTAATAATAATATTATGCCTATGTATATAGCTAATATTTCTGTACCGGGGTTGAACTAAATTTTTTTTATTATAAAATTTAGAAGCATTTTTGTACATATTTTATCATATTAGAGTTGAAAAATTTTAACAAAAAACACTTATTATTATTTCAATTGATCGTAACTCTGAAAATAAAGTGAATGTTTCAAAATTTTTAGTTCAACCCTGGTATAGAAGTCCTAGCTATACATAGGCAAAATATTATTATCATAAAATCATTTTTTATAAAGAGAATGTTTTGTAAATATGTCATTCTTTATCTATTTTTTGTCAGAAAAAAATTGCATTTAAATTATTTTTTTCTTGTAATAATATTTTTGAAATAAATTTATATGTATATTCTAATTCAACCGACACTAAATATCTCAAAAAATATTCATTTGTACCTTTTTTTAATATCACGGCTCCGAACGTAGCCAGTCACGTTTGAGTACCAAAAATAGTTGTTGCAAAATTGTTTATATATTTTTGACAAATTTAGTAAGATGTTGCTCCACTATTTTTCTGAATAACTTTTAAACGTTCAATTTGGCAGCAAGTTAATCACATTTTTAAAGAAAGACTTTCGAATATTCTCCCATTTCTCCATTTTTGTAGTTTCTAGTTTATATGCTGAATTAGTGTGTTCTCATCCTTGCGTTTTAATGGGTTTTAGGTCAGATCTGATACTCTCGACCAGGATAATAAAGTTCTAATCTTTTGTTTCTCTACATATGACTGAAAATTGATCTCCTGAGAGTAGCTCGACGTATATCAGCCTCCGTATAACATTTATTGATGTCAGAATTTATTCTGTCATTAACTATTTTTAACACGCTTTTATAAGTTTCACTTTCATGTAACGGAATCTTAGAACTCGATTTTTACCCACTTAAAAAGATCGGTTTCATTCGAAATTTCGCACACTTGTCAATGACCGATGACAATACAATAAATTCATAATTTTGTTCAATTGTCCTTTTCAGGATCGTCAGGAACAAGGATAATCAGATTTAGCGACAAATCCATATATCACGTCCAGATTTGGTGACTTATTGCATATATTATTTTTAAATTTGGCGACTACTTCCATATACCATTTTTAGACATGGTGACAAATTTCCTACATCATTTCCAGATTTGGTGACTAAAAGAATAAGGTGTAACCCTAAAGTGTTTTGAATTTAACGCTAATTATATATGCAAGTATAAAATACACTTGCGGTTAAAAGAAATAAAACAAACAAAAGAAGGGTTCTGTATCTGAGAAAGTGGAGGGTGGGTGTGTGTTACAATTTCTAACCATAATATAAACATTTTCCTGAAAATAAAAATTAAAAAAAAAAGGCTCGAGCATGTGAAAAAAAATAATTTGCGTTCTAACTGCTAAATATTTTTTATTTTTATAAAGCAATACGCTTAGAAATGATAATACGAATTAACATGAAAGGAACACGTTTAAAAGGTGAAAAAACGATTGACACTTAATATTACCATGTTTTTAATAACTCGCTTTCTTTAATGTCTATCCGGGTGGAATTTTGTAATTGATTTTAAACTGTGTGACTTTCCGATGAGCTAGAGACTTGAAATTCGGACTATTGCTCGGAAGTGGATGACAATGCATGAAAATGTGAAAAAAGAAAACAAAAAGGAGGAATTTTATAATATTTAATCCGTAAAAAAACGTGATACATTAAAAAATTTTGTAATTCGAACTTTTTCTTCTTTACACACTTTTATTTGTTTGACCTGTTCAAAAGAGACGGAATCTAATATAACGATCCGAGGCCTCGTAAACGGAGAGAATAAATACATTTCAGACCCGTTAATTAATATCCATTGAAGAGCAAGACTAATTCCACAGCCACGTAATTCCAGCTTCAAATATCAAACTCAAGGATAAATTCAACAATGAATAAATGATAGTTTAAAAAACTAAAAAACACGCTTTTATTGTAGTTCGAACTAAAAAATGAAAAATAAATTATAGTTTGAAAAAAAAACTAAAAAACACGCTTTTATACTGAATCGAACTAAAAGTAAAAAAATAATTCTTAATAAAGAATAAAATGATTAACGAGAAAATGAATGTCATTGGGGTAAAAGTGTGGAGTGTTCTATAAATGTATCAATTGTTATAATTTCTAACTTCTATTCCGAAAAGCTGAATTAGTGTAAAAATGTAGTACAAAGCACCCCACGCTTTTACCCCAATGGACATTCATTTTCTCGTAAATCATTTTATTCTTTATTAAGAATTATTTTTTAACTTTTTAGTTCGATTCAGTATAAAAGCGTGTTTTTTAGTTTTTTTTTTCAAACTATAATTTATTTATATTGTACTTTCCTGTGTGTAAGAAAGCACCTCACTATAAAACAAAACCGCCTCCCTTCTGCTTACTGGCTACTCTAAAACTCAGGGGATTCTTGTCTTAAAAAGCTTGCAGATATTCTTACTGTAAACATCTAGATTCTTGTCAATATAAGGTATTGCTATCCGGACAATCCGAGTTCAATTGTTTCCCGTCCAAAATAACACAGATACTTTTTCATGTACAGTTTCGGGACATTCTTTGATGCTTTAAACGTGCTACTTTTTCATATTTCAGCTATTGAAGTTACTTTGTTATTCTTGAAGATTGGTTCTTTAAATTTCAAAACAACTCCACAAGACACTTGTGGAGTTGTCTTTACTTATCTGCTGAACTATTTTACGAATCGACTTGTGATGTCTACTCCTTGTTCACCATTAAGAATTCTTCTAGAATACCAACTAGCGTGGAAAGACAAGGGAATTCTTTACTGTCAGCAGAATACCTATAAAGTTGTTCTTGATTGTCAAGATGTAATGGCATAGATAGGCTTTATGGAGCATACTTCATATCTACATAGGGATATAGGCATATGGATATTACAGTATCCAAGGATATTACTACAGTGTTCCATAAAGATTTTCTGGGAATCGAATCACATCCATTTTTTTCGTGGTGCAATGGGCTTAGATTTTATGTTTATTCATGGCATTGCAAACCCATAGAGAAAGTTACAAGACACTAATAGAAAGAAGATGGCATCTTGAAATTGCCTTAACACTTACATGATGTTAATTCTAAAACAAAACAACCACTTCGATCAGCTCAAGAATTAAAAATCATTTTAAGGGTAAAATTTAACTAAATCCCGAAAGCTTACTCCAGTAGCTTAGGAATGAGTGTATGGGCGTTGTAGATATGCCCTTATGTTTCCATAACAAGGAACGTTTTACGTGAGAGTCTAAAATTTTGTCCCAAAAACATTTTTTCTTATTTGGTTTGTCCGTATGTGGATAAATCTGCATTATCTTAATGAATAATGTATTTTGCGTCTACTATAAACATGTAGTAAGTTGCATTACTTTATTAATACGTATTATAAATTATTCCGTTAAAGCCTCTGTGTCTTTGAATTTCGAAATCAGTGTATTATAAAATAATACAATATTAATATTATTAAGGATTATTTATCTTTAACTTTAATACAAGCGACTAACTTAAATTTTAAAATGCAAGAAAAATGAAAAAAGTATTAGTATTGTTATAAATCAATTAAAAATTATTTATATGATTTTATTTATGTATACATTATTATTTGTAATTTATATGTATGTTGTACTAAGTAAATAATTAATTTTCTACTGTGAAACCTTTGTTTTATGCATATCATATGAAGAAAGTCATATTACATCGTTTTCTAGTAATAAAACAGGAAATTTTAAATACGTCTAATAAATGTATTAATAAATCCTTGTCGAATCATATCTTTTATCAATTGAAAAAAATATAGGAAGATAAGTAATAGGAAGCCTAAGATACGACTGATTTTAACCACAAAGATTTGGTAAATATGTTAAATTTAACTGGTATGCTGCCAACGAGAAATTCCTGAGCCATTTTACAACAAAGTAATTTACACCCTACACAAAGCCTGATGTGCAGCCAAATATGTCGCATCTAACAAATGTATGACATCTAACAACTCTTCTCTTTCTTACGAATAGTAGAAATAAAACAAGTATTTGCATACCATAATCTATATATTCATGCTAAAAATTTTGATGCCTTTGCTAATTTTTATAGTTTTTATAATTAAGGTGAGGGAAGAGAATTCAACATTTTTCAACATCAGAAAATTTTTTTCACAAAAATGGGAAAAATTGAAGTACGTTTAATTATCTGGAGCATTTTTTTAAAACTGTTTTAAACCAGAACGAGTGTTCGAATTTTTCCTAATTGGATGCTGAAATCTGATTATTACTCATTTCTATGTATTCTCTTAAGAATTCCATAATGTAGGATTGATTGAGAGACAGGTAGAGAGAGGTCTGAGGACACGTATCCAAAGTAAAACTTATTTTCGAAGATTAATTCGAGGAATTTGCTAGCAATCTCTGTGTTTGATACATATAGAAAATGTACCACTATATAAGACATCCCCCCCCCATATGTGCTGAATTTCATTTTCAAAGCGTTTAACATAAATTTATTATTAAAATTCTGTTTAAAACTGACAACTAATTTTGATGAGCCACTCGCGTTTATGACAAATCCACATTTCTAGTAAATGAAGCCATATGAATTCAAAATAAAGGTATAACAAATGAATTTGCAATACTATGCATCCACAAAATGCATGACAACTACTTGGTAGAAGCATTTATTTATGTATTATAAAATACGGCATATATGACGCACACTTTTAATACAAAAAATAAGATCGAAATTTACGTGTGTGCGTTATACACCGGATATAAAATGAGAGCTGAAAATAGAAAAAAAAATTAGACTTTTACAGCTATCGAAATATTGATTCCTTAAAAGAAATGGCATTTCTTGTGAACTTAAAGGGTTGTAGTAGTAGAAGTATACCGTATTTATTCGAATTACACAAGAGTCTTGAAGCACATCAATGTTTCTTATAGAATGTTTTGTTGCATCACATGATTTATGAAAAGCCAGAAAAAAAGCCTTTTATGATAAATTTAACCTGTGAAATACATTGCTGGCCCCCAAAATGCAACATCATGAAAAAACCTTTAAATCGTATGAAATTTTTCCCTGATGGCGATTTCAAGTTTAGCATTTCAGGGCAGAGAAGAAGATAAGTAATAAGCGCTTTTAGCACATACAAAAGGAGGACATAACGCGGCTTAGAGGAACTTCTTTTCGCATGGTCGTTTTGTGGTAGCAACTTAAGTATCCCTTGCCCTAGGAAGAATACAAACATAATTTGTGCAGCTTCTGAATTCGTTCAAGTAAGAATTGTTGCCTATAGTAAATGCGGACAACTCTTCCGAGAGAGAAAAATCAGAGATCATGTCGGGCATAACCAAACAACAATGACACATGTCTGAATATTAGTAGTTTTCAAACTTTATTTCACGGAACCCTGGGTTCCACAAGGCATACCAGGGTTCACGAGTCACAATAAAAAATCGAAAAGAAAATTTTATTTGTGTATGCAAAATTGATTCTCGCTCTCTGTGTAGTTTGTATATCATTAAAACTGAAAATTTTATTTATACGTAATAACTTTTTATTTTGTTTTAAACTTACTTGACTTTTATTATAACATAATAAAATAATTTATAAAGAACGCGCGCGTTTTTTTTCCTTCTTTAGACGTACTTCCTACTAAATTCTCAATCTATTGTTTCCATCCCAGATTTCTCAAAATATCTAATTTTATACTCGTTATGGAATGTTTTGCACAACTAAATATATTTCTAATAAAAAAATGCACAGTTTTCCAATAGCCGAAAAGAATACCTATAATGAAGGAGAGGAAACAACTTATATGATATCAGCAGATTCGACATTAAAATCTAAATTTAAGCAAGATCCTAAATCTTCGGTTGTAAATTCAGATTTGGTTGCAGGATTTCTCACACAGCTATAAACATTTTAATGTATTTTAGGACAATGCATTTAAGTGAAAAATATTTCTCAACGTGAAGGGTTACAGAAACAAAATATAGAAACAAATTAAACGCAGAATAGGAAATGGGATGCAGATATTTTCAATAGCCGATGGCTTGTGGGTAAAAAAATACAAATACATATTCCAGTTACTAAATATAATGCTTGGGTAGGTGACACTTGGATTCCCAATTAACATTATGAATGAATAAATCCTATTAAAATTACATTAAAATATTTTAATACCTAATACAATACTCTTTTAAATTTTCTCTTCATAAAGTACTTATAACGTGTCGATCTACTTCACATATTGTTTTACAATATATTTTCCTAAACGTGCGTGTGTGGAATGGGGTTCCTCGAAAACACCTTTTGGTTCTAAGTAGGGATTGCAATACCGGTACACCGTGATACCGAATACCGGTATTTTGAGCCATTTGTACAATTTTGTGATACTGGTATTCACAAGTTTAAATACCGTTTTTTCGGTATTTACTAGAAATTTTTTAAATTGTCTCCAAAATAGAAAATGTCTTGCGGAATTTATATACTTCTAATGAATTTATAAATAAATATTAGAAAGAAGATAAAAGACTAACCAATTCAAATTTGATCAAGTTTATGGTAAATTTTCTTAACATTTTTTACCCACAAACCTATTCATATTCAGAAGAATTCGGTACAGTTATCGAAGGTGATGAAGACATTAATGTCGATGATGAAAAGGAATTGTCTCTTGAATGCAAATTAGAATTCGCGATAGTTAAACAAATTTCAACGAACCAAAATACAATACAGAAATCAGCTATATTCAAAACCAGTTGATGAGAACTCGATTTATTTGAAAAGAGGAGGGATGTAGAGGTAAATGCTTGGAAAAAGTATATCTCACATTATTAACAATACCACCAACAAATGTAGATGCCGAAAGAGCGTTTTCAACAGCTGGCAATTTTTGTAGAAAATTATGTTCCAAGCTTAATGGCACTACAATTGGTACATTATGTTTTTAAATGTCACATTTTAAAAATTTGTATTAGTACCACAGACTGTGGATAGTGATATTTACACTTGTGTGTGTGTGTGTGATTTAAATAAATAAGATGTTCCTGTACATTTTTGTGATTCTTTATATACTGTTATAATTTATCAGTTACAAATTATTTTTTGTGATATTTACACTTTCTAATAAAACTAGCAAATAAAACAAAGAAACATCTGTATTTTCTCTCTTTTCCTAAAATTTCTACTACCGGGGTATTAAAACCGGTATCCCTGTATTAAGTTCTAAAAAATACCGAATACCGGTATTGAACTTTTAGTCCGATATTCCCTAATTCACAGGGTTTTTTTAAGTCGAAAAAGTTCGAAGACTACTGCTGTATACGGATGAAGGAGGAAACGATTGACCGATTTCATAGATTACAGCAGTCTCGTTATACTATCGTACTCCTACAAATGATGACAAGCATACTGTAGGCATGGCAGTGAATCGCTCTGCAACATCAGGAACCATAATGAAACAAATATTGTCAGTTGCCCAACAATCGGTGGCATTCTACGTCGTTTGTAGCATAGTAAGATGTCCGAAAGGCATCTATTGCCCTTGGTCTCAAAATGACCTTTGTCTACAATAATGCATTGAAAGGTGGATAGGGAGAACCGAATGTTATGATACTGCCTTTACAATTGAATCACTCTTCTGCTTGTTCCACTTCAATGAATATAGTCTGTATATACTTCAGAATAAGGCTTTTTAACCATTGTTTTATGAATCACCATACTGGTACTGAACCGGAATAATGCATTGAAAGGAGGATAGGGAGAACCGAATGTTATGATACCGCCTTTACAATTGAATCACTCTTCTGCTTGCTCTACTTCAATGAATATAGTCTGTATATACTTCAGAATAAGGCTTTTTAACCATTGTTTTATGACTCACCATACTGGTTCTGAACCGGATACAAAGGTTTGGGATGGTATTGGGATTCCTCTTTCCCATCCCTTAATGCAGATGAAGTTACCATCTAGCACTAATCTAACTTGTTACACTTTGTTACTTTCACAGCATCCTCGTGGCCTGAGTCCAACAAGAAAAGAAACGACCATCCATAGTATGTGATGTTCTAGACCTCTTCACTCAGGTTCTTCCAATCTATTATGTATCCAACGCGTTTTGTCGATGTTTAGAAAATGACTGGACTAATATACACTACCTGAGGTTACACCAGATCAACTCGGGGGCATGAACAGTATGGGTTACCACATCTCCAACAACAGCGGTTCTTAAATTGTGTTCCACGGACCCCTGAAGATCCACGGAGTCTTTCATACAACTTTGAGATTCCCTCTTTGAAATGCCTCGTGGAAAAATTGAAAGATGTGCCAAACTAGACTAAATTACTAAATTGTCGTCAATGAAAAAACTCTACTAGAGCTTGTATTTTGATGAAGAATATTAAGTCGAGTAGGGATGTTCAAATTCCTAAGGGGGGGGGCACGATGTCACTCTGATACACAAAGGGGAGACACGGCGATTAGAAGTTTAAGAGCCGTAGTCCTATAAGATATCTAAAGCCTCTTTTAAGATATACAATGCCGAGGCGGGAAGCAACATTTATTCCAGCCGAAGCTGTAGCAGTCAATACTGATTTCAGCTTTTTCCTTACTTCGCAGAAAGTTTATTTTCAAGCATTTCATCTTTGTATTGAGTTTAATCTCTTAAATAAATTTGTTTTCGATATCTCCTGTCATTTTTGATGAGTATTTTGGTATTAAATATTCTTTAAATTATTACTAATTATAATTTATCAGTGAATATTAACTGTTATAATTTTGTGTGTCTTCCTTCAAATACATATATAAATATTAATGTGAACAATAGAAATAATGTAGAACTAGAGAACTTTTAACAGTGAACTTAAAGTTCGTTGAATAATATCTTCCGTTATTCACAAACTGCGTATTAGAAACCGTATTTCTCAAGAAGCAAGGTCAAGCACATTGAAAAGAGTTCAAAATTCCTTTCGTCTCCATACTTAAACAATCTTGCGCGTGCTTTTAATTCCACCGAGAAAGGTGAACCATCTTTGTGAAATCTGATTTAAAACACTCTTTTCTTAATCATGAGATAAAATGTGCTCGTTGAAAAGGATAAACTGACAAGGTCCAAACTGACTTTTTTCCTCCTTTCTAAAGACCGCTTTTGAGAAAAAGTTCATTAGGCATGTAGCCAAAATGGTGCTCTCCAAAAATCTTATTTGTTTTGACTTTCCGTCTGCATATTGTAACTCACGAAGCAAGAGGTAAAAACAAAATTAACCTGGGTAAATAAGAAGCACGTGCATTTATCATTCGAAAACTGGCAGTTTGTTAGAAAATCAAAATGCCGTCTACAGAACCTACTTTCATACACATTTCAGTATATCATTCAGCTAAATATTTTCGTAATTTTAACACACTTTTCATATACAAAAAGTAATGAGTGAGATATGATGGTAATTATATACTTTTGACTATAGTTTCAACGAAAAATTTCAGTTAAGGTATCCGACTACGTTCGGAATCATGATTTTGCAAAAGCTTACAAAAGAATATTTTTTAAATATTTAATGTCACTTAAATTAGAGTTAATAATTGTTTTAAGAATATTTGCAATAAAATTTATTTAAATACAATATTATGGCAAAAAATTAACTTAGAATTATCCATTTTCAAAACATTCTCCTTTTATAAAAAATGCTTCTATGATGATAATATTTTGCTTATATATAGTTGAGGGCCTCAACTAGAACTTTTGAAAAATTCACATTATTTTTCAGAGTTATCACCAATTGAAATTATTATCGGTGTTTTTTTGCTAAAATGAATTATGTATGTATTAAAATATGAACAAATCCAATTCTAAGTTATCGAAACTAACTTCTAATATTAATAAAACTAAATAACTTTTAAGTTATTTTGATAAATAACTTCTAAATTATTTCAAAAATCTTAGTTCAGGCTTTGTGCAGATGTCTGAGCTACATATAGGCAAAATATTATTATTATAAAAGTTTTTTCCATAAAAGGAGAATGTTTTGAAAACAGGTAATTCTATGTCTTTTTTTTGCTAAAATATGACATTTAAATAATTTTTTATTGTAATAATATTCTTAAAACAACTTTGTCCGTGTATTCTGATCTTAGTGGCCCTAAATATTAAAAAAATATTCGTTTGTACGCTTTTGTAAAATCACGGTTCTGTACATAGTCGGCTACCTTACAACAAATAAGCTTTTTTTTAATTTACATATAATTTTCGAGTTTCAATTAGAATGTGAATAATAATAAAATAATATATATTTTTACTTGGAAGTTATAGGAAGTTTTTCTCAAATTCTTTAATGAAATTTCTCTATTTTACTATTATTTCTTTTAAAAAGTCCATCATAAATAAAATATCCTTCTGCGATTGGATTAATTATAATTTTTTAAGTATATAATGTATGCTATTTTTATCTTTAAGGATTATACGATACCTTATCATACGATCCCTTATATGAGCAGAATTGAATGACATATTAATACAGAAAAAAAATTTCTTACCAATATTAAAAGTTGTTCAATTTTGCAAAGACACTCATTCAAAAATTGCGTATTACATAAATAAATCGGTGTTACATAAGCTAAATTATATTATTAAAATGTTTTTGAATGTTCATTCTCATAATTTTGATAATAAAGTTCTGAATAACACAAGTATAGTTATTAAAAATACAGTGTATAAACATTTTTCGTAACGTTTGAAGTTAAAATTCTACGATAAGGTCGATAAGAAAACAATGTAAAATGTCACAAAAAATTTATCGCGTTCTTTTAGAGAGAAACTTAACCTTATGTGTGTAAGACGTATATAATTTTCTAGACAGTCAACATGTGCTGTGTTTTTTTTTATGGAATTAAAAGTTAATGTATGTGCAATTTGTGGTTTTATTTTCCAATCTGAGAAAAGCTAATAAAAAACCGCTTGAAATATATGCACTAGAATAAAAGAGAATAAGAAAATTGGTGAATAAAAATCTGGCAAAGTTCCATCAGCGTTATAAATAATAATGCAGCTGCTTATAGACTTTCAAACAAGTTTATCGATAGAATTTGAGTAATTGCAAATAACGACAAAACTTCCTTTATTTCAGTGCATGTTCAAATAAGTCAAAATCTAGTTAAAATAAGAAAAATTATACAATATGTTGATACCAAGCACGACGAAAATTGGATGTTATCAGATGTAATATGAAAAAGGAATAATTTTAATAATATACTTATTCTGGCACGATTATTTCTTAACAAATTGTTACATATAATTGAATAATTAACTGATAGTAAAATCAATTATTATTTCACCAATCAGCTTTCTTTTGTTTTTGTGTGATGCATTTTATTTCATTGTTCACATTTCAAAAGAGTTAATATAACTATAAATTTCAGGCTCTATTTTTGAGGATTACCCAGAATCCTTTAAAGTGCATATGCAGATTTAAGAAATATATTTATACCAAATTTAAATAATTTATTTATAACAAAAATTCTTAAAATAAATATTTGGGTAACTATTAGTTTGTTATTCGATTAGCTTTATATCCTATATTAAGGACATGCTTTTGTTAAAACCAAGTGCAGCAATTCTAAGTGAATACAAATTAACTGCACTGTTTAAATTTCCTTCTACAAAAATCATTTTCAACCAATGTGCTGCGACAGATCTCTGATGTGTCGCAAATTGATAAACTAAATTGTTTTATAAGCAATAACTAAGCAAAAATTACAAAATATTTTTAAAATTATAAAATAATATCCGCTTAATAGTTTATTTTTATTTAATAATACTAAAACTAAAAATAAACCCCAATTGAAAATCTTGCTTGAAGATATTTCAAAACATGATTGTTCCCTTCTTCCCCAAAATTTCTTGTAAATTTTTTTTATCAAAAAATAAAGTACAGTGTATTAATAAATATTAAATTATAATAAGGAGAATAAATGATGTTTCGAATACTCTACACACAGTCTCTCTCTCTCACGCACACATACACACATATATATCAAGCTTAGGACTAAAGAACAGGTAAAAAAATTTTACGGTATCCGACTACCCTAAAATTATGACTTTTGCTAAAAATGGACAATTTTTTTATGATTTTTTTTACGGACCATTTTATTAGCATTACAAAAATACAAAGTTTATTATTTTCCGTTCTCTGAAACAAAAACTACAAGGGTTTTAGTAAAAGCAGATGGCTTTACTTTAAGCCAAGATGTCAGACATTAAAATGCGTTTTGCTCGAAATGTGTTTTTTAAAATGCTTAAGCGGGTTGCTAAAAAAGTTTCGAAAAAAATTAACTGAAATTTTTTGTGTATGTTCTGTATAATAGTGGAACCTTCAGATTTATCAATCACTGTTGTGACGTATGTGCGTCCCCCTTTGAGACATCTGGGACTTGCTTCCCACGGCCGGATCAGTTTTTAGAAGAATGATGACCACACGTGCAAAAACACATGCAGTCGCTAATATACTGCGACGGACGGGTCTTAATTAGCCCTGCAACCTTTGACCGAGGGAAGCATTTCGCCACCACCGGATGTGGGAGTGAAAGGGGACGCGCCAAGAACGGAACCTCGGAGACCGAAAAGGGGGCCGAGAGAGAAGAGAGTGGACAGCGAAAACTTCGCATGGAACAGACACCAACAAAATCCCTCCCTCACAAAATTATTTTGGAACTCTAAAATCATCTCATAGTGCAAAATTGTATATTAATGTAAATAATAGCTGTGACTTAATTAAACTAAATTATTATATTTCAAACACGCTACCATTATTGAATCAAACGTCACAGCATCAACGAAAGTGCTGGCAGCGCTGAGGATTAAAAAAAATAGAGATTACCGGACCCGTGAGAGGAGGTGATTTGGTGATTTTGGTTGATTACGAGCGCTCTGCAAACCGCACGGAGAAAAACTCAAGACGCCCGAGCTTGGAAATAAGGATAAAACTATCCTTCAGAGAAAAGAAAAAACAACTTGGACGACTGAGCTTGGAAATAAGGATAAGCTATCCTTTAATGAAAAGAAAAAGCAACTCAGAAGGCCGAGATTTGATAGTGGATATGCTATCCCATCAATGAAGAAAATTTCGTTTTGTGTATAGTGAAAATTGAAATCATCTTTAATTCAAGAAATGTCAACCGGACCTTCGGTAGTCCCAAGTTCCAGCAGATAGTACTTCAAAAGGGTGAGTACTGTTGTATTTCTTGAGTTGTATTAGTTGCATTGCTGAAATTTCTACTATAAATTTTGAGATACTTAGTGTTTTTCTTGCATGGGAACAATGTTATTGTGGTTCTAGAGAATTGTAAATACGAGTATTGTGTGCAACTTTTAGCTTAAGATTTATTGTGTTTTAAGTTTCTTGATAGTTTTGATTATTTTACAGTGTTAAATTTTTCTTTGTTTGTTTCTGTGTTTGCATGGGACCAGTGTTATTGTGATACTAGAGTAGTAGTAAATTTTGTGTGAATTTTAACAAATATATTGTGCTGATATTGTTCAAAAATGGCTTTTCTCGGAAAAGGAAAAAGCAAGATATGTTGCTACTCGCAGAGGAATTAGGGGTAGATGTCACGCCAAACATGACTGTCCCTAACATTAAAACCGCAATCACTAACAGTGAGGGTTACGAAGAGGAATTCGTAAAAAATCTGTTTGAGACTATTATTGCAAATAGGAAAATTGAAGAGGAATGGGAAAGAGCAGAAAAAATTAGATTTGCAGAATCAGAAAGTGCAGAGACCTTGAGTTTAGCGGAGAACGCTTTGAAAGAGAAAGAATTACAATTAAAATTTGATCTAGAAAGATTTAAAATAGAATCCGAACATAGTGTAAACGATGAATCAATCGGCTGTATGAATCCCCGTTCTGTAACCTCGAAAGTAAATTTAAGAAAATTGATCCCAGATTTTAATCCAAATCAGTCAGATATTAGTTTATATTTGGTAATTTTAGAACGTCAGGCTAAAAGGGCTTTAATTGAAAAAACAGACTGGGTAGGGCATTCATTAGGTTTGTTACCTTTGGATATCGTGCAGTTCATTGCTCGCGAACCGGAGGAACAAGCAGAAAATTATGATTATATTAAAAAACTATTACTTAAACGATTTAAGTTAAGTTCGGAAGTCTTTCGCCAGAGATTTGTTCAACACCAAAAGAAATCGGATAGTACCTGGAAAGACTTCACCTTTGAAATTACTAACTATTTAGAGGAGTGGCTAATCGGCCTAGAGATCGAGTCGTTTGAAGACCTTAAAGATTTAATGGTTGTCGACCAACTAAAAAAATCGCGCGTATGCTAGTATGAGAGAACATTTCTTAGATGATTAGGCGAACCTCAAATCATCTACTCAAATAGCCGAACTCTTTGACAACTACGAGGATGTCAGGAAAATAAATTCAAAACCCGCGGATAAATTCAGCAGGAACGAGAGAAATTTGACAACCTCCGGTTTAAGGAGAAGACTAGTCGGGAAATTCCCCTAACCATGGTTTCTCTTCTGAGGGCGATAGGGGAGAGTTTTCGAAAGACGCGTGATACAAAAATGTTTCCATTGCAACCTGCTCGACATATAAAAGCGGCATGCCCGAAATTAAATAGGAATAAAGCAACGGAGTCTCTCAATAATATTGAAGGAAATGTAAACTCGGATTTTGTATAAACCTACTTTAAATAAATAGTTGCAATTTTCAAATCTTAGTGTGACAGAATAAATAGTTTAAATTATATTTAAAGTGGCATCGGATATATTTAAGAATAAAAATTGCATTAAACTATACTATCAGCTATACTGCTGATTTTCAATTTACTTCTAATTATGATAAATATGCAAATTTTAAAAAACAATTGAAAAAGCAATCATGTTTTTCGAAAATTTGAAAAGTTTTCAATAAAAAATACATAGTGATTATTATTTCACATCTCCTCGCACGTAGGTTTTTTCTATGTCATCGTACGGATGTTTTTTAAATGATAAAAATATACTGTAAGGAGGAAATAATAAACGTCAAGACAGACAATTTTTATATTACAAAATTAATAATATTTGCTTTCTTTTCAATGAGGAAAGTAGTATAGCTATATAAACAGGAAAAATAATTCATAAGGGGATTAATAGCAGATAAATTAGCTACACAAAAGTTGAGTCTGAGTAAATTGGTGCTCAACTTATATAGAGGCGAATGGTTGATTGTGAAAGTGCCTCACTTATTCTTGGGAAAGAATTTAATTTTATTTGTAGAAGCAACAGCTTTCGCGATAAGATTTCCCAGGTAGTTCACAAGTGTGTCACATAAAAAACCGGTAAGATGCTGCATCATTTTGTTAAAAGTGATAGATTAATTTATTATGTTTCTCATTTTTCCTCCATTAAAGTGTTAAATTCAGTGAAATTTATTTAACTAATTTCAAACTATTTAGGAATAAAATAATCAGATTAGTAAACAGTAAGATCTAAATAATTATCTTTATTTTTAAATAACTTAAATTATAATAGTAAATTTTTGTCAGCTCGATGGTTTGGAGGTAACACGTCCCCTCTTAAGCCTAAGGTTGCAGGTTCGATCCCGGCTGGAATCGACAAATTTTCTGGAAGTGAAAATCGTAGGCGCGATTATGCGGCATGTAAAAATTCCCTTGGGTATATATTTAGCTCTTATACTTTTGGTAATATTAAATTACGGCAATATTTAGCATCCAACGAGAGTTTGAATTAAAATTAATTCAAACGTTCAAATTTGGTAGCGACAGCTGCCACTAGATGGTGCCACTACCAAAATGGCTCTCACACTAGGGGGGCATGTCGTTTCTGCAAAAACTTGTGTGTCATTACGCAGCCCATCGGGGAAAAAAATTATTAGAAACTATACAAGGTGACTAGAGTAAAATTTAACATCTTCTTGAAAGAAATAGAAAACAACTAAATAATCGAGAAAAAAAGGCAATTTTTAACTCAAATTTGACGAATGTCTAAATCCAAACTAAGAGTGTACCATTGAGCAGCAGCAAAAAAAAAAAAAAATTATGAAATACAGTAATACCCGAACTTAGGTGAGACTGAGAGTGATAACCGCGTAAGTCGAATTCGCGTAAGGTGGGGTATGATTTAGCATATAAATTATTCTTATTTTGCGCCGGAGATGAAAGAAAGTAATAATTTAGAAAATAAATGTTTAATAAAATCTTAGTAACACAAATACAAAATCCTAAGCCGAAGTTATTTTGATGTAGAAGGTTTCATAAAATCTAACAATGTAGTTTGTCGAAGTTTTTTTTATCTCCCGCAAAATTTCTTCGTACATACTGTTACGACCCGCATGTGCAGAGGGCGCTAGCAGTCCTCTTTGTTTACATCATAGGTTCTCAACGTGGGCGATAACGCCCCCTTGTGGGCTTTTGAGGCTTTCAGGGGGACAGTACAAGGCCCAGAGAAAATTAGGGGGCGTTGAGATGGCACGGAGGGGATTGGGCAGATAAACCAAAAAAGACTAAAAAACCACGCTGATTATGTATTAACAAAAGTAAACTTTAATACTGTTTACCTTATGTTGATTGTATGTACTTAAATCATTTCTATATCACATGTACGAAAATTCACATATTTCGCTAGTTCGGGATGAAAAACTTAAAGATTACATTACATTCAGACCTACATTAAATTGATATAGTGCATTTTCATTTCTGTAGTGCACGTGTTGTCTTTGTCTGTGAGCAGTAGGAAACATATTTCGTCCACTGCATTTCATTACGTATATAATCCAAGAAACATGATTAAATATGCTAACCAGGAATTAACGTGATTCTTTAAAGGCTGAAACTGTCAATTTATATTTATTTTGAAAGCAGTAGTTTAATATGAATTACTTCGTATCATCAAAACAGTAAGCTAAAACTTTTTTTATTCCACTCTTTTAAATGAAGAAGAAATTCAGTAGCGTTTCAATTCCAACAATATCCTACCTATGATTAAAATATATATTACACATTTAACTGTATTTGTGGCAATTGATATTTCAGATTCGCAAGTAGAAAACAAAAGAGAAAACAAAAAGAAATTAAAAAATATATTCTTTTAGTAATAGGATATTTTTTAAGACTTAACTCTTGTTTTCACCATGTATTATGTACACTCTTATTTTTCTAGAGGGGGAGGAAGCGGTATCGAGAAATATACACTAGAAAAGGGGGTGGTATCGAAATATATACCAGAAAAGGAGGCATCAGTTCAAAAAAGGTTGGGAACCTATGGTTTACATTTTGTCAGTATGCATGTAGTCCAGGAGCACGATGTACCTTCCGTCTGTTCAATAAACGAAACATTTTAAAGAATTACAGTCCACGCTTTTTGCTTGAGTAGATAAGTTATACATAACTCAAAGTCTGCTCATAAACTGTTCAATATACATTTATAAAACTACCACACCTTTTGTGGTCATAGTTAAAGCTATCCTACCTCACTCCATACTAATAATTTTCTCTTTATTCCACGTTTTGTGGAGAAAATATGCTCATAATTAGGGTCTATGCTTTCTAAATTTTGTAACTCTTTTTTTCTATTAAATTGTGGGCTTCTGTCGAAAATTCTCAACCGTCATTCGATCTTCTGATTGAACTGGGTTTAAAGACTCAAATTCTTCAATGTCTTGCTCTTGCTTATGCATTTCTATAAACTCATTAATTGTCGGAATCTGTAGTATCTATCCCAATTTTTTTCTCATATACAGGACGAATCGAAGAGATTTGAAAATCGCATTACTCCGAGTTTACGTAAGTCGGGGGAGCGCAAGTCGAGGTATCACTGTATGTGTGTAGCTGTTGGCTCTGATTTTTCTTTAATGGATAACAACGCGAGGTTGGTTGACGAATTTCTGGAAAGTTAGGATAATGGCTGAATGGATTGTCCAGTTAGATCTCCAGACCTCATCCGTATACAGCATGACTGCGACCCTCTGGGAAGGGCAATTGCAAATCGCTACTCCCCTCCGAGAACCATCCAAGGCTTGAAAACAGTCGTTTCATGAGTGGAAGTAATTGCCACAGGAACTCATAAGTTCTCTTATTTTCGGTGTAAAATCCTGGTGGGAGGACTGTTTATCTGAAAGAGGGGACCATACTCCATATTAAATATTTTTTTTGCTATACTTTGCAACTGTTATTCAATGCCTTCCGACTTTGATGAGTGTTACGCACGATCATAGGAGTGTATTTTAACTGTCGAATGGTTGCTCTTTTTTATTATATAAACCCTATATGCATACTAAATCTCATTAAAATCTGTCCAATAGTTCCAAAGATAATCGACAAAAATCTAAAAAGTCTCTTAATTTTGAACATTAGTGTATCCATGTAATTGTAGTTACATGATACTTCAATTGGGATTAAAATAATTAAAGCTTCTTTTCAAGACCTTCTATCCTGTGAAATATTTAATTTTCAGATTTAAAAGAAAAAAACTTGGAGAAATTTTCGTTCACATTTCTGTGAATAACAAAATGATCAACCAATAATCATTGTATAAGTTGATTTTTATAATTGCTTTTTCATAGTAGACTTTTTAAATAAAACTGACATAAATTATTCGGTAGAAAGAAGGATTCAACCTTTTTAAGCTACTGAGAAATTCCAACTATTCATTGAAATACAAATTTTCATGCATGAGACACACATTATAGAAGCCTGTGTAAAGATGCATGAAGAGTTTTCAGAACATTTTCAAAAGCTTTTCAATCCAAAATGCCAAATTCCCTTTATGTTTTAGGAATAAGAAAGAATAAAAGTAACAAAATATTTTTTTTCTTAAAAATCACAATTTCTATCCAACAGAAAATAAAAGAAGCTTATAGATGATAAACTTCAGACAGTTCTTTCTTACTCATACGATAATAAATCAAAATGTTTCAGACGTTCTGAAGTGGATAGGTAATGCATATCTATGCAAAAACGCAGGAGGGACGCTAGTTTTATATCGAGTATGGCAAATATCCTCCCAAAATCTAAAACGAGCGATGTATTGGCATATTTTATTTCATATATCAGCAAATTTATCGAATTTATGAGTAGTTTTATCATTTTTAATCTGAAATAACGATTAAAATCTGACCACTTCTTGTTGTATATACAAAGAAATCTCAGTAAAGAATCCTTGCATGGCTCCATCGAAACAAAACCACTCTTTCTTTGTTGGACATGGCTTGATTCGAGTTTTTATTCGAAAGCGACCGGCAAGAAGGGTGCCGAGGGTGGTGTGTTGTCCCTAAAAATAGCACGAGCAGCAAATCCCGGCAATTGCTCTTATTTTAGCCCAGGTGTGGGTGAAGAGATCAACTTCTTTTCTCTAAAGAAAGAGACCCCTTGTGAAAACGTTTAGTTGGAACCGAGTTTTCATCTCTGACATAACTGCAATCACACGTGCTCCAGACGTTCCCTTAGAGGTAAGTGCTCTCTTAGATTCCGTGTTTTCTTTTCCGTGAAATTGTGGAGCTGTGGTTTCTATGGAAATATCAATGAATGGCGTTGATGTAAAAGAGAAATTTTGATAATTTAATGCGGTAATTTTAAAGATTGCAATAATGAAAGTTTGTTGAGTTCTATTAAATATCCTTCGAAAAAATGCTAGAAACAAAGGAGTGTTTATACTTGTAAACACAATAAAGGATTGCGATTATATACCGTAAAATACGGCGTATAACGCGCACCTATATTTTCAAGCTGCATTTTTTTAAAATTTTAAGGTATATTCGCCATATAACGCGCACCTCTTTTGACAACAAGGAACAAGAAACTGAAATGTTTTTTACAAGAAACTGAAATGTACTTATATATGTAGTGGTCTTATATTTTGAAGTCATTTATTCGAGATATTATTGCAGTCTTTTGAAAAAAATGGTATAATTCTAGACTTACAAATTCTTAAGTTCGTAAAGTAAGTTATATCTTTAAAATAAACAGTATTTCGATATACGTAGAAGTCTAATTCCCTTTATGCTCATCTCTTTTTATTTTTAAAAGTCTCATTTTTATACCTAGTGTATAACGCGCACCCGTAAATTTCGGTCTTTTTTTTTTGTGTTAAAAGGGCACGTTGTACGCCGGATTTTACGGTATATAAATGAAGGGGGAAAAGTATTATTAATTAGAATCTACCTACCGTAAAATCCGGTTTATAACGCGCACCCATACTTTCAAACTGCATTTCTTAATTTGTTGGTATATGAAATATACATATGCAATACTCTTATGTTTTTAAGTCATTTTTCCCAGGCTTTTAAAAATATAGTGTACTTCTAGAACAACAACTCCTTCAGCTCATAAGTTATGTCATTTATTTTAAATAAACTCTATTTCGATCTATGTAGAATCCAAAATTTTTTTATGCTAATCTCTTTTTTTATTATTATTAAAGCTATCATTTTTATACCCGGGGTATAAAGCGCACTCATAAATTTCGATCTTTTTTTTTTGTGTTGAAAGTGCGCTTTATATGCCGGATTTTATGGTACAGGGAAAAGATGTTCTGTGGTATGCAGAGTAGGAGAAAAATAATTATATATATAAAAAAAAGTTTCAAAAGTATATATTGCCACAAACGGGTTGAATTTTCGAAAAAAAAAAGGAAAAAGACTTAAATTTGGTTAGAAGATTTTTGACTCAAAATTGTTTTTTACAATATAAATTACCAAAAGCGATGATTATTGATCAGTGAGTAAAATAAAATCGTTTTTTACCACATAAATAACTAAAAGTGATGATTATTGATAAGCGAGTAAAGTAAAATTGTTTTTTACAATATAACTAACCAAAAGCGATGTTTATTGATAAGTGAGTAAAATAAAATTGTTTTTTACAATATAAATAACCAAAAGCTATTATTATTGATAAGCGAGTAAAATAAAATTGTTTTTACAATATAAATAACCAAAAGCTATTATTATTGATAAGTGAGTAAAATAAAATGTTTTTACAGTATAAATAACCAAAAGTAATGATTATTGATAAGCGAGTAAAATAAAATTGTTTTTTACAATATAACTAACCAAAAGTAATGTTTATTGATAAGTGAGTAAAATAAAATTGTTTTTTACAATATAAATAACCAAAAGCTATTATTATTGATAAGTGAATAAAATAAAATTGTTTTTACAGTATAAATAAAAAAATAAATAATAATAAAAAAAAAACAAAAAATAAACAAAAGTAATGATTATTGATAAGCGAGTAAAATAAAATTGTTTTTTACAATATAAATAACCAAAAGCTATTATTATTGATAAGTGAGCAAAAAATAAAATTGTTTTTTTACAGCATAAATAACCAAAAGTAATGATTATATAATGATAAAAAAAAAAGTAAAAAAAAAAAAATGATTATTGAAACGAGAAAATAAAAGACAAAAAATAAACAAAAGTAATGAATTGATAAAAAAAAAATTTTTACAATATAAATAACCAAAAGTGATGATTATTGATAAGCGAGTAAAGTAAAATTGTTTTTTACATTATAAATAACCAAAAGCTATCATTATTGATAAGTGAGTAAAATAAAATTGTTTTTTTACAGTATAAATAAAAAAAAAAAAAACAGTAAAATAAATGTTTACAATATAAATAAAAAGCTATATTATTGATAAGTGAGTAAAATAAAATTGTTTTTTACAGTATAAATAAACAAAAGTAATGATTATTGATAAGCGAGAAAATAAAATTGTTTTTTACAATATAAATAACCAAAAGCTATTATTATTGATAAGTGAATAAAATAAAATTGTTTTTTTATAATATAAATAACCAAAAGTAATGATTATTGATAAGTGAGTAAAATAAAAAAAAATTGTTTTACAATATAAATAACCAAAAGCTATGATTATTGATAAGTGAATAAAATAAATTGTTTTTTATAATATAAATAACCAAAAGTGATGATTATTGATAAGCGAGTACTGAGTAGTGAATAGTTCAATGTGCATTGCAACATTTCATAACCCCTGCTCTCTCTCCGCACCATCGAATCAGTCTGATCTATGCTTTTTTCAATCTTCTACTTTTTTATGCACTAATTTCGACAGCAGTTTTTTATTAAAAAAATTTAATACTTAAGTAATTGGAAAAAATGTACATGATGTATTTTTCTTGTTACTATTTAGTAGTTGCCCTCTGCTCACAATAAGTGATAAAAACTAAAATCTCTCTTTTTCTTTAATAAAAATTACTTTAACTTTTTACCATAAAAATGTTTAAATACATAAATTTCACTCTTCTTGTGTCAGTACTTAACTTAAAAACTAATTTTTTATTTTATTTTCTCCTTGATCTATATATCCGAGAGCACTTTTCCGCATAAATTTAAAAATTCTGGAACAAAAAATTCCATCTACCTTAATGCACTGTTAAGAACCATTTCCCTACTTTTCTCTCAGTTCGAATATAAATAAATTCTGATTATTAAAGCATGAAATGCATATAAGAGCACAAGAAAACTGAGCACATAGATTATAAATAATATACTTCAGTATAAATGCAGACATTTTAATAATGACTTAAGTTTATTAGATATATTATACTCTATAACAAATAATACTTTAAATACATTATAAGCAATTGAATTATTACAAGTAAAATAGTATTAAAAATGTAAGCGAAAAAAGTTGCTAAATGCATTTCTGATATATTTTTTTCAACTTGATTGATTGTTTTTCATGATATATTTCCCTCCTAAAACCACTTAACTGCTAAACATCTAATATCTTAAATTTATGCTAAAAGGGAAAGTATCGTATCAAATCTAGATATTCACTTCACGTTCATTTTTCTCACTCCAATATCATTTTAAGTTTCTATTTCCACAATGAATCCGGGATTCGAACCAAGTGTTTCTTTTTAAGTTCAGAACTCATTTTGAAATCTGTCGTGTGAGCCAGTCGTAAAACTAATCTTACAAAATAAAATAAGAACTATTTTACTAGTTCGGGAATAAAATACACAAAAAGAGTAAATTATTTTTAGCATTAAATATATGACAAGCAGTTTTAAAATTAAAATACAAATTAACAGTTACCGATAAATTAAGCATATATACGTAAGTATGAAATAAGGAATAATAATAATAATAATAAGGAAAACTAGAGAGAACAATTTCTAGCAAGGAAAATCAAATAAATACATAAAAAAAATTGAAACATAATATAATAAAGTTAAGTAGTGAAGGAATACAGTTCGATTTATGAGTAGGAAAAGTTCATAATAAATACTTTGAAAAGAGCAAGATGGCTATAAAGGAAATAGATAATTTTGAACTCACTAAAAAAGCAAGACACAGAATTGCTTTTGGTTTGTTTTTCAGAAAGTTCCTTTGTTGTGCTTAAGAAATCTTAAGTTAAAAAGAAATAGGAGGGGAAGGCAGATATCCGTGCTACTTTAAAGATCAAATCTAAAGTAATAACTATTGAAACTTACATAAAAAATAAATAGAGGGGGGATTGAAACTACGAAATTGAAATTGACCCTGGCAAAAAAATTTAATTTAAAATCCATTGAAATTCAAACAAATTTAACAAATGACTTACTGTATTGAAATAAATCTCACTTTTAAGATATAGTCGTCAATTCTTAATATTATTTATAATAAACCTATTTTTTCTCTCTCAAGAGTAAAAGTATTGTTCAATTTTTTAAAATAATTTTAATACTTATTTTTATTTGAGCTGCCCCTGGTACAATTTTGAATTTCAGAACGTTTCGCTTGTTTCTTTTGTCCGGTATTCTGTTGCTATACACATGAGTAATTAACAATGGGCATGTGATATAAAAGAGGGAAAAAGAAAAGAAAAATAATTTTATCCTTTTTTAAGAGGGTGGTCCCAGAAATACCCGACCCAACAAAGAAAACACAAAAATTTTGGAAAAAAATATATTTATTCGCAACATAATCTCCTTTCAGTTCTATACATTTTTCACAGCGATGTTCAATAAGTTCGGTACCCTTTTTACAATAAGAACTGTCTTACTCCTCAAAATAGCCATTAACTGCCGACATCATTTTTTCATCTTTGGAAAATCTTTGACCACTGAGCCATTTTTTTAAGTTTGGGAATAGAAAATAATCCGAGAGAGCTAAATCTGGCGGACAGGGTGCATGAGGCAGCATTAATCATTTAATTATATTATATATCAACTTTGTACAATACGGAAGATAAAGTTTAATTTCTTTATATAACAAGCATAAAATGTACTTAAGACTTTAAAATGAAAAGCATAATTTAATTTTACTTTAATTTATGTCAAAAAATGCCGCTGACGTTCATATATAATTTCTACTTATTCAAATATTCAAATAACATTTTTCGTTTCAATTATGAAATTATTACATCTGTATAAGACCAACATCTTATAAACACACATGATTTATTTTACTGAGTTATTTATTTCACAAAAAATTCATGTTTTATTATTTTTTTTTACCAAGTGCAGTGGTGTAACGAACACTCCCGCATCGCATGGTGGGCAGGATTTGGGGGGGGGGGGCTAAGGCCTAGGTTATGTTATCTTTTTGCAATCCTTTGTAAGATCTGGCTTGAAGCCCATAACCTGATTTTGCAGAGGGGCCATAATATTCTCCGTTATACCACTGACCAAATGTATTACTATTAGAAAAAATATACAATATATATATATATATATATATATATATATATATATATATATATCTTTTAAAATATATATTTGAAGGCTCCAAAATAATTTCATATGTAATTTGCAGTTTTTTTTATTGGATTGATGATTGCAGATGGCATAAATCAATTTTTTTCAGAGCCAAAATAAATATTCTACTTTATATCTTACAACGGTACATTTTTTTAAATATATAATTAAATTTATTAGAAACCTCAGTTAAACTACCCATTTGGATAAATACATCTGAAATGTATATAATGTGTAACATAACAAAACATGCTTCTTAGCTGTCATTAAAATATATGAATCAACCGATCGATAAATATGTCAAATAATTTTCTCAATGTAAAAAAAAATAACTTCAGAGCAACACTAGCTCTATTTTCTACTCTATGAAATATTTATCCTAAACATTCTTGAAAAATGCGTTTTGAGATTAAAAGTTTTTGAGCAGCCATTTATGATTTTTGAATGAATATTCGGTTCCTTTAACCCCTTAACTGGTTTACCCGTACACCGTACGGGCTGCCGAAAGATGGCCACAACCGATTTACCTGTAAACTGTACGAGCACTGATATTTTCTTCTTTATATCTTCAATTTGAGCGCATATTTTTAGTTCTTATTGTGAAATCATTAGTACTAGTGTTTTTTTAAGAGATGCAGTTTGTCCATAGTACTGAAATATACTTCTTATCCGGTACTTTGTGGTAAAGGCACAAATTTTTCTTTGAAAATAGGAATTTAGATTTTTGCAAATATTCAATAAAGAACAGGCATTTACTAGACAATATGCAATTAGTTGCTTGAGAAGAAATGAAAATGTAAGATAATCCAAAAAAGACGATATTGTCTCTGTCTCCATTGTAATGTACGACTGAGTATTGCACCAGGCTGCAAGTTGTGTGTGCAAATGTATATGCACACACACACACACACACACACACAAAATCCTCAACCATTTGAAAAAGAGGCACGAGCATGAAATTTTTTTTGTAATTATAAGAGGAATTCTTTTAAGAGATATATGAAACATTCTTCATAGCATGCTGAGTGTACTTATAAAAAAACATTTAGGCGAGGGGGTACCACAATGATAAATAAAATATTGCGTGAAAACTTAAAAATTGAAAATTAAAGTAAAAGTTCCATTTTCGCATTCTGTTAAATATTATGCTTAGTTGTATGCAATAAAAATGCCTTTTTTGGAACATTTTGGGCAAAAAAATTGACCACGTATGGTATTAATTATAGAAGTTTTCAAAAATATCAATTATTTATTTATTGAATCATCATATAAAAGGCAAACTATTTTTCACGCAATATTTTTCAAGATATATATCTTTATTTCTAATATTTTTTTAAATGATTCTATTTCAAATAAGAAGTTTGAAATTTAGCTCTTTTAGCATTCTTAAAATGAAAGCAGAATCTTGTATTTTTTAAAAATAATAAGTAAAATGAGTGTAGCAAAGTGTGTGAAGACATTTTTTTCATTCTTCCCATTTCTTCATAAATCCTCACACTTCAGTTTTAAAATCTGCAAATTTTACTGACAGATACGAATTACCTCATTTGTTTCTAGCTTTTTTCATTGTGTTGCCCTCATAAGCCATAGGCTCCAGTTCTAAAAACTGACTTGTAAATAATGAAGACATATCTTTCACGTGTAGCAGACATCAAAGGCAGAAAGTAAGTCAAATTCATCGGGTCGCCTGAGGAACCTCAATTTGATGCAACTGGAGCATAAAAATGACGTATCAGATCTCTTTAGCGAAAATGCCAAGAGACAGTCTGTTTACATCTTGGAAAGTTCTGCTTTGGATCATTAAAAAAGAACAGTTCGAACTAGTTGGCTAACTTAACAGAAGAGATAATTGGGAGAGCAGATAGACCTATTCCGTTATTTTTAATTCTTTCTTTTGCTGTGTACTTTGAGGCGTAAGAATAGATCGACTAATGGGCTGACATATTTGTCACAACCTCACATGGTTGGAGCACTTTTAATCTCAACTGCTTGAGTATGGATAGAAGGTTTTAAAACAGAAGAACATTTTCTTAGGGTGGGAGAGCTTCTTTTTATTTATGAGAAGGTTCCGCTTCCCTAGAGCAATGATAAGCTGTTGCTGACGTAAAAGAGCAGGTGCATTCTGATGTTAGCAAAGCAGATGTTCATTGCGCGTCCTTTTAAAACTGGCAGCGGTTAAGTTAAAATGAAGATCAAAGGTTAGGTTATATATATGGAGGGTACTTTTTCAAATAATTCAGGTAATGTTTTTGAAGCAATTTGATCGAATCGGCAAACTTCATCAAGAAATAATTCGTAAATAAATTTAAATTTCTTTTTTTAGGTTGTATTATTACTCAAAAGTATACATTGGATAAACATGTTTTGTTTCGATATTAAGCATTAATTTTTTTGTATTTTTATTTAATACTTTCTCAACAAATATAAGATCATTCCTTAAATAAAAAATACCCTTAAAATCTAATTGCTTAGATTTAAAATTAGCGAATCTATGTGTTATCACTTTAATTTAATCATGTGCTGAACACTCAATTTCTATTTAAATATATTTCTTTTAAGATAAATCGCTGTTGAAAAAATATTTTTACTAAAAAGTAATTGTCTTCTTTCATTGTCAAAAAGCCTGAAAATATGGAATACAGAAACTTTAAATTATTATTACTGTACATAAGTGTTAAAAATTTTAAATTTTTAATAATATATAATAAAAATAATATATATAATATAAAATATATATAGTATAAAATTTAAATATAATATAATTTTTTATAAGATTTATAAATTACGCGAGAGAGAAAGTATCAGCTGGCATTGATTGTAATATTTCGTAATATTAATCTATGATTTGCAGAAAAACTCTTTGCATGTTTTGTATGCCTTCTCTGTTGATTAAAACTAAATAAATCATTGATTCAAAGAAGATAGTAGAGAGAGAAAAACGCGAACACACTCACAAAACACTATTACTTTCAAGTATTGACGCTTTTATTACACTTTTTGCATGCAAAACTCTCACAGCTGAAATGATTTGCGTGCGAATATGCATTGAAACAGTGTTTGCATAGCATATACTGACAATAATACTTTCTCGTTAATAGCGTAGCAGGCTTTTAGTGACAGTCTTGTATTAATTTCCAAGAAAAGATTTCAGGGGAAGAATGAACCTCGGCTTAATTTACTTTTTGCATTCGTAATATAACTAATTTCTAATTTATTTTTTACATTCTTCGCAATCGGAAGAAATACTAGAGTGAGAACAAAATGTATAATATTTTTCTTACAACCTTAACTAAAATATTTTTTCTCGATAATAACAAATACAAATATGTGTAATGAATACTAATTAAAATTCGAATGCATTTTGACAACTCCCAAAATAACACAAAATTTGTAAAAAGATATTTGGGGTAGTTTAAAGTTTGGGACAGTAAACACCCCTCTCTCTCTCTCTCTTGTTGTTGTTCCTTTACATTTAAATGACAATAACAAATTATGTTAAAATTTTTAAAGAATATTTTGCATTTTCAATGTGCCTTCAAAATAAATATATTTTATTTAGATTCCAAACCGTATGAAATATAAATAATAAACGATTGATTAATTTGAATATTTATATATATATATATATATAATTTTAATATACATAACATACATACAATATATTTTATTATTGAATAGAGATAATTACTTGAATGTATATATATATATATATATTTGATCAAGATCTTTGATTACTTTTTAAAATAAGGCTCAAGAACCTATTTCAATTTTAATTAAGATCTTAAAACTAGTGGTAATGTTTGATAATAAATTACTGTAATTATTTAAAGATACCAGAGTGTTTAAAAATAATTACGTTATGTTGTTGCGTGGTTTGCTCAATTCGTTGATTTTATTTTATTGTTGACTATAAGATGTTTTCTTCTTATTTTGAGAAAAAGACATTTAGCTTGAAATAATAGGTACGCCAACTCATTTTTCAAATAAATTTATTAATTAAATAATCTAAAATAGCTTGCATTACTATGAATTCCATTACTCAGGAATGTAAAATAAATTAAAAGGATATATGTGATACATATACAGATAGATAAATAGACACACACATTCAATTTAGAGAAAACTTACATCATTCACGGAGTCATGCAGAATCATAGAAATAATTTAAACGACTTGTTAAAAATGGCGCATTTTCAAAAGTGAGATAGATTCCTGTTAAACTACAAGAAGAAAGTGTAAATTATTCCGAAACCAGCTGTACATGAATTGATTTGTCAGCAATAAAAATTGCGCTCTCTTCATAATGATCCAAGTAATTAAGGGTTAAATCTTTTCTATCTTTTATATTTAACTCTTCTAAACTAATGTTCTACATTGATTTATATCTATTTCCAAACTTTTAACCCTTTTGTAATTTATTGTGTGTACCTTCCTTGTCAGAGGCAGAGGTTAAATATATAATTCATCTGAGAAACGATATTGAAGACTCTAAGTACGTCTTCCTTAATAAATTAGTAAAGCTGTTTTTAGATTTCAGTTATTTAATAAATGGACCTTTTTTTGTTAGTCTTAACAGGTGCAACATGTTTTAAACGCGCCTACTACCTTACCTTCGAGGTACAAAAATAAGAATTACGTAATTCTGTGAAACAAATCATTCTAACAGATTTGATGATAAAACCTTCTGGTCAAAAGGCTCCAAATGGCAGAGAAATTTCAATAACACTTACGATGACCTTTGTTAATTAATTAAACGAAACTACGAAGCCACAATTTTCAGGGATCTATTCTTTCTATGTTTACTTATTAGTTAAGGAAATTTTTATGACTAATTTCTCAATCAATAGAGAAATGTGTATGAGCGCATGTTGCCAGCAGAAAAGTACATTTCCATATGAATATATCATATAATTTAAATACGATATTCATACAAAAAGTACCGTAAAATGCGGCGTATAACGCGCACTTTTAACACCAAAAATAAGATCGAAATTTACGGGTGGGTGCTATACGCCGGTTATAAAAATGTGAGCTTTAAAAATAAAAACAAAAAGAGATGAGCATAAGAAAATTAGGCTTCTACGTAATTTCGAAATACTGTTTATTTATAGAAATGACCTCTTGATGAACTTAAAATTTTTTAAAAAAAAAAAAATATTATTTTTGCGAAAGTTTAGGAAAATACCTGGAATAAATAGCTTCAAAGCACAACAGCATTGCATACGTATATTTCAAGTTTCTTCGTAAAAAAGGGTGTGCGCGTTATAAGGCGAATATACCTCAAAATAAAAAAATGCAGTTTCAAAGTATGGGTGCGCTTTAAACGCCGGATTTTACGGTAAATAGATGATTATTAAGGGCAATTTAATCCATGTTTTTTTATCAGTTGTTTTTTGTATTGGATGGGGCATAAAAAATTATATATTTATAAAATGTAGTGAATTAGTTGATTGTACTTACAGAAAATAGGATTTTTTTAAACCAACAAAAAGTAATTTGTTGTTAAGAAATATTATTAAAAAAGAATATATATTAAATATTATTAAGCCGACTCTCATTAGAATTGGGAAGTTCTACTGGTCATTAAATTTATTTACATTCACGTATTATAAATTAACCTCTAAATTTATAAAATTTCATTCATATACATTCATACAATAATAGTGTTCGAATAATAACAGTACTCCCTCCGGGGTTTCGAAGTGCTATAGTAAAAAAACTAAGACGAGAGAATTCGGAAAAGGGAACATTTGAAAGAATATAAAAACGATTCAAGTTTTATTTATATATCTAACGAGTGTACTTAGTGGAAAACTTTGTTAAATGGTATACAGTTCCTGTGTGATAGTACAGTTCCTGTCACACTTTTCTCAATGTGGTATTTCAACATTACTGAAGCACGTGTTATCCTTTTACACACTTCTGCTATATCACGCGGCTAAAGGGGTACGAAAACTAGGTTTTTCGGAAAAGACCAAGTTTTTGGATAACAAGGGAAAGGATAACGCGGGCTGTCAATAACGTTGATAGTACCATGTTGAGGACAGTGTGACAGGAACTGGACTATCGATAGGTTACGCCATGTAACAAGGTTTCACACATAGACCACCTGTAACGTATGTAAAATTTTTTTTAATTGTTCTGTATTCATTCAAATGTTCTTTTTTGCTGTATTCTCCATGTCGTCTAAATTTTTTTACTATAGCGCTTCGAAGCTCTGGAGAGAAATATGAATAGCACTGAGCAACTTTAAACATGTAGACAACATACATACGTCAGGAACATGGTTATGCTAATAAATAAATAAATCGTACAAAAAGTAACTGTTTTTTCTAACAATAAATTTTTTTTATTTGATGTACTAACGGCTATTATTAACCTCAAAATATTGTTATTTATACTATCTGATAGAAGTGCATAAATTAAATCTAAATTACTGCCTGAAGAACCAAAAAAATAAATTTGACAGACAAAAAAAATCATATCTGTGCTGTGTAAAATAATTTTTAACTAAATGAGCAGACTTCAATTGTGTCAGAGTATAAAGTAAGTAAATTATGCACTATGCAGTTCCAAGCTTTTTCTAAAACAACACGGGTCGTCATTGCTTAATTTGCAGCATTCATTTAGAGATTATACTACATCCAAAAATCCCATCTGAATAAAGACAAGGTGGTGTGATACTGATCAGTAAATAAATCAAAGATTACCAGATGACAGCTATAATCCCCTGAAGACTGATTCAGTTCGTCGAGCATCTGTTGCATCATGGTGTCGATGTAACCATTGTTTGTTGAATCAGCGGAAAACTTGCCAAGAGCTATTTAGAAACACTCTTATGACAATTCACCCAGAGATCTTGTTTGATTTGTTTTGTCAAATTTGAACTCAGAATCCGGTAAGATATGTGAGTATTATTTTATAAGATGGATATATTGGCAAAAAAAAAAAAAAAACTAAAATGTAGTACGGTAGTCAGATTCTTTGTTTTGTTTTGCAAATATACATTATATAAAACAAGCAATTAAAAAATTCCCAATTTTTTAATTAATTTTTTTTTATAAATAAGAACATTTACATTTTATAATAAATAATGGGGAATAATTAAAACTCTCTTAGTAATTATAATTATTCATATGTTTGGTTAATATATCTACAGTTATGCATCACTAGTAGACCATTGGACTGTTCGAAAAATGAAACAGGCTAATTATGCTGATTTATTCATGTAATTTTTTTTTGTGTGCTTAATATTAGAAATTATACGAAGTAAAACACGGCAATAGAGTGCTTGATTATTAAAGTTGCATAAGAATATACATGAAGGCTATTATTGATGATAAGCAAGTGATAAAGGGCAGCACCCCTAAGCTACACCCCACACTCCATTCTCAAATTCGGTATCATTGAAGACCCACCATGTGAATAGCCCGTTGCACGCTAAATCTAACGAGGTTCAATGTTCTCACGTTGGTGTGACGTTGAAGTTTAGAAAGTTGTGCTCCAACTCCAGTGTAGTCTTCATCATTTGGCTGAGGTTCAAGTTACAAAAACCATCCTCAAAATTTCTCGAGTAGCTTTTAATAAAGTTAATAAAATATATAATCATGGAAGGATAAGAAAATATTTACCTCTACTCTTATGAAATCATTTGAATTGCAATAAATACTAAAAGTAGTCAATAATTATAATTAAGATAATTGTTTTATAATTAAATATTTGATACTTAGTTTTTTAAATTATTAATTAATTTTAAATTAATATTTAATTATAAAAATATTTTGCAACTAATTCTAAATTAAAATTAAATTAACTTTCAAATGATTTTTTATTTAATTCTACTATTCTAATTTTCTTATTCTATTATTCTAATAATTCTATTTTTTATTTATATAATTATTTCACTCCTACTTTACTTTTGTTCAGTTATTAATTCTATACGTCCTTTTTAGAATGCAGAAAAATTCTGTTAACACTCTTCCTAAAACAAGAAATATTATTCTAATAATTCTATTTTTTATTTAATATAATTATTTCACTCCTACTTTACTTTTGTTCAGTTATTAATTCTATACGTCCTTTTTAGAATGCAGAAAAATTCTGTTAACACTGTTCCTAAAACAAGACGTCATATTGTGACAATACAATAGTTTGCAGAAATTATCTATTTTGTCGGAAAGACTACGTTATGTAATCAAAAAGATTCTAATCCTATATTCCATTTCTTAAGAATTCCTCTCACATTTCTTATCTATAATTAAAACATATTTGTTTGAATATGATGTTTTTTCTTCATGTTTGTGAAACCTATATTTTTCAGCTGAAATGTTTACCCTTTTTTTCCTACACCCATTTTCGGCATCTCTGCTATTAGTCGACAAGCAGTCCAATAAAATGATGATGAAGCATAAAAAGAATTAAAATTTGCCTCCAAAGATGTTTACAAAAAACTTTAAAACAATAGAGCAGTGTCTGAGGTAGCCACCATCCATTTCACCCTGGTAGTACAGAGGTAACTAGCTGAATCCTTTACTCCAATGCGATGTAAATGCATTTGCAAGTATTCATGTCCAGTAAGTAAACGAAAGCACGCAACTCCAACAGATCGAGGCAGGGAACTGGGAACTCTACCACTTTTTTTAAGCAAGATACTCCACCTTTTACCTGATGCTGCTTCACCTACAGGGAGACTATTAATTTGCAGTTTACTGTAAAGGATTCTTTTGATGTTACGCAGAGGCAAAGGAAAGTCAGGTTAGGACATGAGAGATCCAGCTTTAGCAAGCTTATCTGCTTTCTCATTTTCAGAAATGTTACAATGACTGGGAATCCACTGGAGGGCAATGCTTTTTTAGACTTCCCAAGCTCAATTAACTTCATTCTACAGGAATGAACTAGTGAGTTTTTATTATATCTTGAGATTACTAAAAACAAAATGTCAGCTTGAGAATCGATAAAAAAAAATGCAATTTCAAATTTTCCCGATTCTAAGTTCATCACCACAAAAAACATAGCTAATATCCCTCTTAATTTGGAACCGTGGTCAAATGACAAAGTTTATATCTCAGATAATACACCATATAAACGTGCAGACATTTTTTGAAAATTTAAGTACACTTAGTATCAATAAAAGCTCTTGTTTATTTTTGTTTTCAATACTGACAAAAAGCAGAGATCTTGGAAACCAAACGTGAAAAAAATTTGAACTTGTAAAAGTAAAACGAATATCGAAGTATTATTTATTTCTGTAGAGTTAGAAAAAAATCTCAACAAATTTTCATGATTTTTTTAGATTTTAAAGAAGAAACTGCAAAATTTTCACGATCGTTTTGAATGCAAGTTCATTTATTTCAAAAATGTAACAAAGAATTTTCTCTTAGAAAAATGAAAGTTGTTTCTCAAAGATGTTGACAACTTAACTAAGCACAGGAAGAATGTTGAAGATAATGCTTTGAAGAGATGCCAGTTTTCCGTCAACAGCATCAATCTTTAAGACAGTTATAATCAGTGTTATTGACATCGCGAAGATAGATTTTTAAAACAAAAAATTTTTACACTTGCATATTTTGACGTTAACTAAAATTATTTGACTTAAGATTCAGTTTTATTCCTGATTTCTGAACTACGTAGATTATTTCTAAGAAGAAAATAATTTTTTAAAAAGAATTGCACATATATTTTATTTTTAGCAGAATTCGATTAGTATTTTTCTATTTTGAAACCTCTTTCTTGGCAATACAATCAAACGAAATAATGAGAAAAAATAAAAAATGAATGAATTACCTCATGATTGAGTAGAAATACTAAATTTGATAGCCACACATGTGATGTTTTCCGCCACAAAGCTGTGAATCGACTTCTTGTGTGGATATGATCACCAAGTGCAATGACATCTGCACCCTTAAAATATTGTGCTGTCTTGGACACCGCCCGGGCAACCTTGACACTACGATGAACCCCTACTCCACCCACGAACCGGGTGCAACTCGAGGATAAAGGGGGCCGACCGCGATGATCCAAAAAAGCCTAGAGAGGGCAGAGAGACAAGTAGGTTGAAAACTTTCGTTCAGTCGAGACGTATCTCCTCCCTCACAAACAACAGAGCCTGGACTCTAATTATTCTAAACAATAGTTTAATAACTTCAGAGTGTATATACTGTAATTAATGAACTAAATATTAAATAAACAAAATAAACTAAAAAAAATAAACTAAATAATAAATAAACTAAATATTTAAATCAATACATATTACGCTACCTTTATCTCAAATGCCACACACTGATAGAAGAAGAATTAATAAAAAGGAAAAATTTGTTAATCAAATATGAAATTATCAGAAGATAATGTGCATATTCAGATATAAAATGTATATTAACACTAGAAAGACTGAAATTTAGTATATACCTATATTGCCCAAAATCAGTCAAAATGACTGCATTGCGAAAGAATAACTAATATGTAAAAAAATTTATTTAAACTTAATTTTTAATATTTTTAATATTATTTATAGTTATATAAAAAAGTTATTAGTAAATATTAATAGTAAAAAAATGTACTTCACTTGGGAAAAAAATATATTCTAAAAATGTCTGAGAAAATGTGTCATTATATACGTAATTGTTTTTCTAATGGAAATTAAAAAGCATTCAAAATGGCTTTCTTGGGCAATCTAGTGTTATTAGTGTATAATGTATATTAACAGTGTATAATATGTATGTTAATAGAATATATAAATACACGTTTTTGAATACCCAGTTTCAATTTCACTTGGAAAAAAGCTGAATTCAAAATTTGAGAGCCTTATACACGCTTTTGAATACCCAGTTTCAATTTCACTAGAAAAAAAGCTGAATTCAAAATTTGAGAGCCTCATATCTAGTTTTAAATCTTTTAATCATCCGAACAAAATTAAGTGAAATCTTTAACAAATAGTTTGAATATAACGTCAAAAAATATTCTTGGTCGCATCTAAGTCAAGTTACAATTATTCATTAAACTGTGTAAAGGGGAACTTAGCAAGACATATAATTAACTTGACAATTGAAATAATTATTTATCTCATTCCAATGTATATTTAGATTTATTTGCAAAATGAAATATATCCTTGTTATTGATACGTAGTCGTAAATAAATACCGAAATATGTATTTGATTATCATTTATATTTGAGCTTATCTTTCGAGCAGACTCACGACACTGTGGAGCCTTGCTACAGGAAACATTTGTAAAAATGAATGGTTTTTTGTGGAATTCTGCTTTTTGCTTTGTTTATGTAGCATGGAGAACGAATGAAGAAATTCAGGTCTATATTTGTCTATTAACTATTCTTTGATGGATTGAATTTTCCGATTTCAAGAACTTTAACCATGAAACATTCGATAATAGTACTAACTGAATATTTCCCAAATGAATACGAGTTTTACACAATAAGAATGAAAAGAATTTAAACAAATAAGTTTTTTTCGTATTCTTCGTTCCTTCAATCTATCAGTCATAGCATTCCAGTTTCTTAAATACAATATGAGAGAAATAAAACTATCTCAGAATAGACGAAAACATTACTATCTATGGTGGTAAAAGAAAGCAAATAGTGGCCCGTAAAAAAAAAATTTTTTTTTGCGACCCGCCAATACAATCAGAAAATCCTCTTTGAACCGAGATTTCATTCCGTGCGTGACCAAAGATTTGTCTCATATAGTTAATATAGTCTGTTAATAGGAAAACAGATTTTCGTTATTAAGGTATACAATTACTTGCGACAACTTTTTTTTAAAAAAATGGAGATATGGGGATTTTTTTTGTTGGTTTTAGATTTGCTTAGTACATTTTAAGAAAATATGCCAAAATTATATATAAGAAGAGAAAAAGAAATTATTATTACTAAAATGGGGAAAAAATAGGTAAAAATAGACAAAAAATAACATAAACGCGACTCATTCTGTACCAAAAGTTTATAAACAAGTTTTCAATTCTGATGTGTTGCTAGGTTATTCATTTTTGAAATGTCATTCAGGATAAGAGATATTTTAATTTTTACAAAAACTAGAGCACTTTATCTTAGTTAATATATGAAATTGCTTAAAAAAACAGGGATTATATGTACATAAGAAACTGTAAATTTTGGAATGAAACACAAAAAATTTCACAGCTAATTACTTTCAAAACTTTTTGAGCAATCGCTGGCCGTTTGAGCATTTAAAAAAAACACATTTCGAGTAAAATGCGTTTTAAAGTATGACGTCTTGCTTAAAGTAATGACATCTGCTTTTACTAAAACACTTGTAGTATTTGTTCTAGTTAACGGAAAATAATAAACTCGGTATTTTTATAAAGCTAATAAGATGGCCTATAAAATAAATCACAAAAAAATTTGTCAATTTTTGGCAAAATTCACAATTTTAGGGTAGTCGGATACCTTAAGAAAACAAAGTACCTGAAAGTGTCTCTTCTAAGATTGGAGATCATCTGCAGAGTTTGGAGGACGTTTCACGAGGATTTCTGCATTTCAAGAAAATTGAACCGAAATTCAATTTACTCTCTTTTTCCATTACTGCTTATACTAATGCATACCTGAGAAGCTGCAGCTTGAACTCATTGACTTACAGTCAGATTACAGTGTGAAAGAAATTTTTAATCTTATGACATTAATTGACTTTTATAGAATTTTTTGTCTGCTTAAAAATTTCCATGTATGAAGTAATTTGCTGATAAAATTCTATTTGTATTTGGGTTGACATATATTTGTGAGCAAAGTTCTTTTTTTGCACGAAGATCAACAAGAATAATTATAGGTGCAAGTTGGCAGTGGCGTAGCTCTTAATATTAGGGCCCTACTGCAAAGTCAGGTTTTGGGCCTCAAGCTGGACCTTACAAAGAGTACTTGGCGTCAGTCACGCTTTGGATCCCCTAGAATCCCGGGACCCCGCAGTGCGGATGTGTACGTTACGCCACTGTAAGTTGGCTGACATAAACTTACAGGTTGTACTGAGAATTTCAACAAGGAACTCACTCTTAATTTTCAAAAACATTGTAGATAAGTAGGACACACACTCACACAGGATACATTTGTCTCATTAAACTGATTCTAAAATTAAATATGTTTGCAGCTATAAATACGAATTTAGCACAACAAATTGTGTAAAACTGCCCTTATTTTATTTAACTTATATTTAATGATTCCTATGGTACACTTTATTCCTTTTCTGAGATGCACAGTAAACTAATAATTGCAATAATTTCAAAAAAGGTGTGGCTCACCTCTATTTTCTGATCCCACAACGTAGTCTTTGAGACAAAAAATTACCATCTTCTGATCTAAGGCAATTTATAAGTCAAAAAATAAAAATGAACTTCGCTTTTATAAAGATATTTGCGTGTTTACATTCATTCCCATTTGCGTCACGAAACTCGTAAGGAACTTGTCAATTTGTGATGCTTCAATCCGTATTAAGCTCCACTTTTATTACAAAATGTTATTAAATTGGTTACGTTGTGATGCTTTCAACAACAATCAATCCCACTTGCATTGTGAAAACTGCAGGGGAATAATTATATTGCAATATTTTTATTCACATTGAATTCTATTTCCATAACGAAATTAGCAAAGAATTGGCTACATTGCGATGTTTTGATCCACATTGAGAGCCCTCATTGTTCGATGAGGAAGGCTGTGGAAACGTAATCTGCCCGAACTCGGACGTGGGTGAGGCTCTGAGGAAGCTATTTGTGGCACACAGAGCCCGCTGCCCCCACCCGGCAGGTCTGGAGCCAAGGGATCTCTACAAAGAATACGACACAAGACGTGGCTTACGGACGTTATTTTTAAGTAAAATAATAACGATATACTCCGTTTTTCTCTCCTTTTACCTTCTTTTTCTAGAATTTGAACACCATCCAAGTTTTCTGTGGGAAAGAAAGAATTGAGGAAGTTTTGATTTTTATGTTTCCAGCTCCTGGAAGATGTTCGAGCGTGGCATAAAGAGTGACTTTAAATGGTCCCTGGATGATTGCATTTTTTCTTCTGTAGATGTGTTAAATGAATCAAGGGAGCTTTCCTGAAAAGAGATAGGGATTATGTTAATGCTTCTCTTTATATGCTATTAGATGTTCGTTGCTGTGTTATTTTTGCTGCTGTTTTTAGAAATTAATAGATGTGTGTGTAAGCCATTTAGTGAAACTTTAACGAATAAATTTTCCACTTTTTATAGAGTTTTAGAAATTAATAAATAATTATACTCCAATTAACTAAAGAACTCTGCAAATTTGTTTATACAGAAAAAGTATAAATTTTTATGGCAATAAAACATGCAAAACACTTTGTTAGTACTCATATTAACAAGTTATACCAAGCAACCCCTAACAAAAAATTTTACGCTCGTTCTGGCAAATAGAATGTTTTATTTGGTTTTTTTTAAAAAAGTTACATGAAATGCTTAAATTATAACCGTATATTAAACCGACTCTCTTTTTTAATCCAATATAAAATCCGAATGAAAGCCAATTTTTTCTTCAGCGATTTGTTGAAAATTCGAAACCATAACACAAGCAAAGTTGAAAAAATAAAATCTTGAATCTAAGTGGGAAGGAAAATTAATATATGGCATGTGATCGTCGACCTATATTTAATGTCCTGGAGTAAAATCTCGCTGCATGATTGCATCCATTTTTATACATTTTAAAAAGGGAATGTGAACTTTTGGAACAATTTGGATAACTCGGATTCAGATACTTACATTGAAAGATTTATGTATTTACTTTTATTTATGTACTTTTATTTGTGTGCTTTTTATTCCTTCTAGAACAAAATTTCATTCAAAACACCCAAAAAGTAAAAAATTAAAATCCCTACGCAAATAACGGTAAATATTTTTTTAAAAAAAAACTGTTTTGCCTAAACTATGTTTTTTTTTTTCAAGATTAGCGGATCGATATGCATATCTTCTGACTTTAAACTTTAAAAATGGTCCAAAAATTCTTCGTTTATATTCGAAAAGATACAGTACCTTAAATAAAAAATAATCTTAAATAATTCATCGTTATCTAAGTTTTTTTAATGTTAATTATTTTTTCCGTTAAAATTTAGTTTCATTAAATCTAAAGTTTCTTAACAACAACAACACAAAAATGTGCCATCCCCCAAAAGAATTCATTCCATTTAACAAGGAAAATAATTGCGAAATTCAACTTAAAACTACAGATATTCGAATTTAAATTCCATTTTTAATTTTATTCCTCTGACCTTTAACTTATTTATATTATCTAACAGTCGAACGCTTCTTCGTTAGAATCTTCAAATGCCCATAACGCTAACATTGTTGATCATATGCTAAACAAGTCGACCACCTCAAAGACCTATCTCCTCATAAACGTCAACTCTCCGTTTTACACACTTTAACCACTTGCAACACAAACAAAGAGATTATTATTAAATCCCAACCACAAACGCACTAGCTAAGTCAAGTGTTAATCGCAACCCGGAGACACATTGAGTTCACAAAACCACCTTTATTGGATATGCATTCAGTTATGAGTGACGTCACGTGGATGTGCACACATGGTCAAATTCAATCATTCTTAAGTGACTTCTAATCACGTTTTGGCTTCAGTCATTAGGTCAAGGCTACGACATCGTCTTGCGATTTTTATGTGTATACAAATAGAATGATTTGGTATCATAATACGAACGAATTTTGAAGAGATGTCGCGCTTGGAAGAAATTCTGCGTTGGATTTCAGTTTGAATTCTGAAGAGGGATAGTTTTTGACAACAGGATGATATATTAGGATTGATTGAAATATATCTGACTTGTTGCTGATGAGTACATAGAAAGGTATTATTTTTTAATTATGTTCTACGTACCAAATTAAATTAGTTGGTACATTTAAAATATATATGCAATGTATGATAATACTGTCTGGTTTTAAAATAATTTCATTGAATGAGGTCAAATAATTTTGATAATAAATGTGTATATAATTTGAATTTGAAAGAAACATGCAAGGAAATTATAAAAAAATATTGCTCTTGAAATGTATTCTTGTTAAAGAAGTTATTATTATTATTTTTCACTCATTGTTTATCAAAACACTTCTTGGGAAAATCATTATATGAAAAATGAATATTATGTTATATCTGTTTATATATATAGCTACTTTTAACTATTTTTAAGACATCCATATTCTATAGGTTTTGCGTCATGAATTTTCATTTGATTTGATGTTATTAAAATAAATTCATTTTAACTATTTATTTATTGTTGTATATTAAAAAATTATGATAAATTATGTACTCTCATGTATTAATACATATTTAAATAAATGCGCATATAATTATGAATCTTCAATTTATTATTTTTCTGTACATGTAATTTCGAAAAAAAATGGAAAATAGATATTCCCCATTAACAATTGAATTTGTTGATAACTGTGGCTTTCATTAATAGTGCGAATTCATCAACACCGGATCTCTTTTAAAAATATATTATAATTGAAACATCTTTCATTGCAAATTCTCTTAATTAATTATTTATTTTTAAATCGTTTGATAGTTATAATTGTAAACTGTAGTATATTCGCTGAAATACTTATTTTGCTATTATCGTTTAACCAGTAAATTTTATTCATAACTGATTTGTAGAATAAATTTTTTGTGAAAAAAACATAGTTCTGCAGTTTGAATTCAGTCTTGGTGTTTGAAACTTTAAGAGGAAATTTTTTATGATATATCATATAAAATTAACTAAGCAGCAATTAAAAAATGTAAACACGCTTTTAGTTCTAAATACTTTTTTTTTGTGCACAAGTTTCTTTCATTTCGAAAGTTGTCTGATCTTAATCTCTTTGCAATAGTTTTTGTTCGATAAAGGAAATTGATAGCTTCACAAGAGAAAAAGTTCACAAAGAATCAAAAGCATTAAATATTATTCCTAGAAACTAATTGACTTTCGAGCAAAGTAAATGATCGAAATAAATTCGTCTAGTGCAGGGGTCAGCAATCTATGGCACGCGTGCCACATGTGGCATGCGGTATTCTCAGTGGCACTCAGCACTACTCTCCAAATTTGTCAATTTTTGTGTGGATGGAATTTGATAAATTTGTAATGGACATTATTTGACAAACATCTTCAGAATTCTGGACATTTACGAAATTACGAAAAAAATCCTCGAGATAATTCTAGTGTTAAATTTACAGCTATTTTGTAAATTATTGAATGTCATTATTGGAGAAATTTAATTGTTTGCCGAAAGTCGAGTGGTGGAATCACTAGGTTCGCGTTAAAATTTTTATTTATCTATTTATAAATTTAACTATAATGAAGGGAAATACTTGTTCTTATGTTGCCTATTTCTTATTTTAAAAAAATATGTTTAAAAATACATTATATATGTACAATTTTAATTATTTTTACTTTTGTTGAAGAAAGAGTTATATTTTATGCTGTTTACTTTTATGTAAAGAAATACCTTTAAATGATGCAAAATTAATGTATAATAAAACTGTCAACATATTTTATTGACCAATATTCTCCAACGCATGCATTATAGCGGGAATCGAATGGTTTAAAAATGTCCATCATATTGGTAGATAGGTTTGGCACGCCACAGCTAAAAGGTGGCCGACCCCTGATGTAGAGAATATGTGATTAAGACGATATGGTACCCTAAATATCATCAAATTATCGAAATTTTTTATTGGCTTATTTGATACCTCGAAACTTTATAAACATGCCTGCAAAATTTCAAAGCTTAACCTGCATTTTTTTTTATCAATTTATGGAGCAGTATTTGATGCTGGACAGCAACTACTACTCCCACATTTCAGATTATCTGCTAGAAAAGAGCCTGATAAAAAAATGAATTAATTATTTTTCTACGCGCATAAATGAGACTGACATTATATATGCAGTAACAAATCATTTCAAGAAATAATTCCGCAATTCATGTAAAAATTCGATTTTGTAAATTGTTTATTGAAGAGCAAATGGATTTGGTAAAGATTTAAAAGTTGTGCGTGCTTTTTATGATATTATTATGAATGAAATTAAAACTTCAAAACGGATTCTTCCAAAGCATAAATACTAAATCTCATTTTGATGACTCAGACAATTAAATATCGATTTCGCAAGAATAGAAAAACTCTCCCATTTTTATATATTTGTTTTTGGTGATATATATATAGATATATCCCATGTGTGCGAAATTCCACACTTTTATTATTAAAATGTTTTAAGATATTTATTTAAGCAAATGCACCTATGCAGTTCTTAGATTTTGATATATTTTACCTATAAATTGTTATTTGATTTTGCTTTCATTCGTGTACAATATTTAACATATGAAGGCTTTTAAAATCATGGAAATAAAAATTTAAGGCATAAACATCTTTTGTTTATGTTATGTATTAGCTCAAAGCATGGAAATAGCTCTAAAGTGTGTATATTTTTATTTTTTATTTTTATTAGGATAAAGTTTTATGAAATATTGATCTTTCATTCGTTTTCTTCTATATATTCATTATGCAGTATACTGTTTAATTGTTTTACATTTTTGCAATTTCTTATGGTAAGCAGTTTTAAATAAGCTAATTAACATTTCATAAAAGTTTCGGATTATTCTATGAATATTATGTTATGTATTCATGGAATGAAAACTTCTAACTCATATTTCTCCATGTTGAATTTTTGTACATATACTATTATTGAAAACCCTAAGCGTTTTTGATAATTGAAGTATGGGTTTGAAATTTTTTATACATGTTCTGAAATGTATGTTTTGTAAAACTATGCATGGAATTATCTCTAACATGTTTAGTACTTTTTCTAAAAAATTATTTCAAATTCAAAATTAATGTTTTTTGAGAATTTTTGGAAGTTTAACTATAATAAAATAGTATTAAAGAGCAGTAGCAGAAAAAACCCATGCTCAGTTTTATGTAGTATATTATAAGGTAGTGGAAATTTTTTTTGAAAGAAAACAGATATATTTTAAAAAAACGCCTTAAAAATTTAAAAAAATGTTTAAAAAAGTTCAAAAAATTTAAATTTTACAAACATTTTGCAACAAATTTAAAATTATTTGTATGGAGTTATTATTAAATATTAACCTTTGTGAAATACAATTAACACCAAACATCAAATATTAAAAATAAAAAAATTGTGAAGATGGTACCATACCGCTTAAGTCGAAAAAATATACAACGAAAAAAAAGGAAAACCTATCGATTTGGCAAGAAATCGCAAGAAAAGAATTTATAAATCAAGATAAACGTGGCCATAATTTTCGGCGCGAAACACAGAATTAAAAAAAAATTATCATTCATTTTAAATGTTAAAATGCTTAATCAGTAACTGTTCTTGAAATCCATTATACAGAACAATAAACAGTTAAATTCCGAATACGTAGCGCCCAAATGATGTTTCATCAGCATTTAGTCAGTTACTATAAGTTTTATTTAAAGAGCAACATTTTTCACTTTGAGAGACGTTGTCGCCTAGTATCAGCAGTTCTGATTTGAAGTTCAATTACAAATTATAATTAATTCAACTATCCTAGATATAAAAAATATGTTAGAAATTAAAAGTAAAAATTATGGCTGTTTGAACAATAAACACACAAATTTTTAAAAACAGCCTACCTCGAATCAATCATTTAGAGACTTGCGATTTTTTATTAGCTTAATTGTGGAGGGTTCCTTGAGTATAATTCGCTTGAAAAGTATTCAGTAAGAGAAATTTTTCTGTGTGAGTGAAAAGTTTAGTGCCCTTTGTAGGTAACAAAAACAAAAAATAAATAATGTTTAATCACATTTATACATACGCAGGAGGAAAATTAAAGAGTATTTTAAGGATACATTCTATTTTACTTTGACTGAAGTCATTGAATTTTATTAAAAATATAAATTCGAACAAGTAATTTCATTATCCAGGCAAAATTTGTTTCCTCAAATGTGATTTCTGATTCAAACATGCATTTAGAGAATTTTACGTAAAGAAACCACAAGAGAATAAATAGATTGAAAATCTTTCTGCTCAGTAAAGCCTACATTTTTGAATATCCATACAAGTACACACACACTGAAGTGAAGCTGTTCCTCATTCAGGTTTTTCTTGAGGTAGTTTGTTTTTGTTAAACAGTGTCCTGTTTTTTCTCTTTTTCCAGTTGGAATATGGGCTCATGCCAAGAAAAGATTTGATCTTTTAGACTAAACATTATTAATAATCGAAGGTCAGATATTTAATCTTTCAAGCGCCAATTAGTTTTTAGCTTCCGTGAAGGTTTGAAATTAATGATCTGTGAAGGTTTGCTCCAACATTAAATAATAAGTTTTGGCCGTATTTAAGTCCATTTTATTTCTGAAGAAGACTTAATAATACGTTAACACATATAATTAATGAAGAATTACGAGAACTTCCATTTGCCTTTTCTGAGTTATGATAATTTACATCACAAACTAATATTACCTTTTTTTTGCTTGCTTATTGAACGTTCAGTTTGGATTTACCTCAATTTGCTAAAACCCCTTTAAAAATCTTTAACACATTGTAATATTAATACAAAATTCGGATACGGCAACGATAACTCATTGTAAGATCTGCAAATTTAAAATAGAATATTTAGCCGATAAGAAGTATTGACACTTTGTAAATGTTTAAATTGTTTTCCCTGCTGTAAGAAGTAGAGTATAGTTAGTTATATATTAATTTATTTTAAAGATAATTGATTTAATGCATTTAATTGACTAACAACTTTGATTCTTAAAATACCTGAGGTTTTATTATTTCTTGGGCAATGAAGCAGTTTAAATACGCTCTGTAACACATAAAAAGCGAATTACCAAGGAGGAAAACAAATGGGATAAAATGAATTGTATTGAACATGTATTGAAAATGAAACACTTATATTACCATAGGAATAGTGAATGTTCTATTCAGGAAATACTATTACAAAAGCAAAGCAAAGAAAACAATAATATTGTGTTAGCTTATATTTGGCTCTTATGCAAGTTATCCAATTTACCATTAACTCGTAGAGTTGGTGAATTTCCTCCAGCGGGTTTGTTTGGCGTATACATTCCAATTAGCAACTTAAATCGACACGATCTAGGGATGGTCAGAGACACCTGTTCATCAGAACCCAAACGTACTCTTTAGGGACAAAACTGGAGGTTGCGTCGGCCGGAAAGTGTAAGAAAAAACGAAGGCAGCGGGATAATGTTGCCGCTAACATTATCCCGCTGAAATGCAACTCCAAGGGTCCAGGAAAGGAAGACTAACAGTATATGGCATAGAATATCATCAATGTATCAACATTCTATAAGGGTATTAAGGATAATAATAAAAGAGCCCCTGCTATCATAGAAAAGGGCTCCCCATACTATAATTCCTGGTTATTGGCAGTGTGAAGGCGATAGTCATGTGCATATCCCTTCACTGTCCGGGACACCTCGTGGCCGCGGTAGCCAAGTGGTCTAGGCATCGGATCGTGGCTAGCATGTCAGGAGTTCGATCCCAGTACCACTGAAGATCCGCCGTGTAGGGGCGCGATGCACGTAAAATCTGTCGAGAGCTCAAACGACCTCCCGTTGGTGTGGTGTGGTAGTTAGGAGAAGGGGGTACCAGTTCAGGTGTCGTCCGCGTCACTTGACCATGGCTCAAAATTACGCGGACCGTCTCCAAAAGCATTCGTGTAGCTGAACAGTGGGACGTTAATATTCACTCACTCACTCAGTCCGGGACACCTCCAGACATTTCTGCTCTGTTCCTCAGACTCAGTTCAAAGCGGAACTCATCAATGAAAAACATTTTACTCCATTCCGTAAAACTCCTGGTCGAATATGCTCGATATCATGGTAAACGCACTTGGCAGTGTTTAGCGATGAACGACATTAGTGCAATGACTTTCGTGACCTCAATCTCTACCTTCGCTTAGTTACCTTTTGGTGATTACCGGTGTCCCTGTTATACATCGTACAGTTCACAAGGATCGAACTATCCTACCAATGGCATAACGAAGAATACTAGCCCCTTGCAAAGTCAGGTTTTGGACCCTAAGTCCAAATATGTACTTGACATCAGTTAAGCTTTTTGGGCCCCCTAGAACACCTGCATCCCCTCAATGCGGGGTTGCGGGGGTGTACGTTACGCTACTGAATCCTACGATCTGATCACTCTTCTTTTAGTCCAACTGCGTACACGTCCTGTCTAAAATATAACATTTGCTCACATTGTTCGTAAATCCGTCAGAGACGCATTGGAACATTTTCTGATCAATCGATGAAACCACATTAGCATGGAAGTGAAAACTTATCATTGTAAAGTCCTCTGTTTTATACACTATCTTGATGTTCCGTTGTAAGCATTGGAGTTCCAATTACTTAGTAATTTACCACTAAGAATTGATCTTGTTAATATGTTCTATTGTGAAGCATATGCAAACACAGTCTCGTTCTATTCGGTTTAACATTACTTGAGACGTCACTTTTTTTGTTATGCAGTGTAATTTGATCATAAATTTTAGTGTTAAATATAAACATGTTTTTTGGTATTTTAAAAATATTAATCCTGTTTGGTAGTTTGATTAATATTGCATTTTCTCGATGGTGTTTTATTTATTAACTGTTTTCCGCTTTATATTCAGTTTTGAAAGTTTCTGAGACAGCTTATTTATCACTAAAAATTAAAGAAAAGCAACAAGATTCTAACATGAAAACATTTAAATATTTATTTCAATAATATATCAGCCCGTTTAAATTTGAAAAAATGTTAGTAACATTTATTATAAAGAAGTTTATTAATGTCAGAGGTTTATTTAAATGATTTTTCGTAAACAATTTTCGAAATGATACGATACATTGTCTGGTCTCACCAATCTCCCATGAAAAAAATGTAAGAAAATTAGATAAATTTTCTTTCTTTAAACACATTGTAGTCTTATTTAGTTTATAGGGAGTTTACACAGCATAAGACTATTGTCTTATACACTGTACATTGTTTCAAATGAAATACGTACAGGTAAAAAATATTTACTTAAACAAAATAAAAATAAATATGTTTAAAAGGGTCTACTTGCTCAGCTAATTACATTGTCATTTCATGATACTTGTTTACAGTGTAAAACAAAAAAACATTTATAAAAAATGGTGGCACTGTAAAAGTGTTGTTTCTAATTCGTACATGGGAAAGAATAGCGTAATTTTTTCTCCCAATCTCTTCGGAAAATTTAAGCAAAATCTTCTATCAAATTTTTTTTGGCATATAAATTTTTGGGGGAGATATTAAAACACACAATATTATTTGTTCTCGAAGTGGCATTTCTCGAAAAATGCTCAAGTATCAATAGAACTATTTGATATCGGTAAAGAAAGAAGAGAGTCATAAACATTGCAGCAAAATTTATATATCCTCTATGCTTTTGCTTTAATTTACTAAAGATGAAAGCGACTACAGAAAACTTTAACATAAGTATGCTCATTACTAGAAAGAGTACGTTTGTCATTATATCAGTGAAGAAACAAAAGCGATGCTTGGTTTAACGATTCTAAAAAAAACGAAACAAAAGATTCTTTGTATGTAAGCTTTTTTTTTCCGCGCTACTACACAATAAATATCAGAGTCATTAGTGATGGCGCATGAAAACTTGACAAGTTATTTAGATACAAAAACACAATGATATGCATTGAATCCTTGCGTGGTTTGATTTGAATTGACGGTATTTTTAAACTACAGCAGGTCTTCTGACGACTCCTAAATCTGAACCTTCGTAAACAACTAATCCAATTTGCGGATGTAAAAATAGACAGTAAAAAGTTACACATACACTCAAGCGTATATACATTCGTGCATTCATACACATACACTGGTGTCCAAAAGTTAAGCATAATTGATAATTATGTGAATAAAGAAGGAACTGTAAATCAGAATAGCGGGAAACGTGATATGCGAGTGTAAAATGGTTATAAAATAAGGAAGCAAATCAAAAGAATAATACAAATAATTATACAAAAGCAAATTATACAAAGTAGCAGTTTGAAAGTAAACTGAGCATAGCAAGGATTCACACTTTAAAGAAAAAATGAAAGAAAACATTAAATAAAATACTGATGCTGCAGTTTAATAAGGCGTGTGGTCACGACAGCCAGGCACGCTGCACAGCGATTTACCATACCTGCTGTGAGATGATGAATAAGTTGTAGGCTCAAACGGTTCCAAGCTTCTTGGAGAGCACTCTTCAGTTCTGTAACGGAGCTTGGTGGGTGCGAAAGGGCTGCAATTTGTCTCCTTAGCATATCCCATTCACGCTCTATAGGATTTAAATCAGGGGAGTTCGCAGGCCATGACATGCGCTGGATGTATTCCGTTTCAAGGAAGTCATCAATCAGCACCGCTCGGTGACAGGGCGCATTATCATCCATGAATATGAAGTCAGGACCGACAGCACCTTGAAACAAGCGAACATAAGGCTCAAGAACTTCGTCTCTGTATCTTTGAGCAGTCACAGACCCCGTGTCAAAGAAATGGAGGTCTGTGTGGCCGTCCATCATGATGTCTGCCCATACCATTACTCCCCTTGATGGAAAATGATGTCTTTTCGTTATGTTTCTTGGTTCAAAACGTGTTCCACGTTCTCTCCATATCGTTACCCGCCGAGAATCACTACTCTGACTAAACCGGGACTCGTCACTGAACATCACATTGGCCCACTCTCCCACACTCCAATGTTGATGTTTCAAACTCCAGTTCAAACGAGCGCGTTTATGCGCAGACGTGAGGGAATGCAAACTGCTGGTCTTCTGGCATACAGGCCAGCATGATTGAGTCTCCTGTAAACAGTTTGTCTCGAAATTGGTATTCCTGTGGCGACTGTGAGCGCCGAACCCAGTGCTCTGGCAGTACTGCCCCTCTGACGTCGCGTATTTATTACCAGATATCGGTCTTGGCGAGGGGTTGTGACTCTTGGTCCACCTGATACTGGTTGTCGGTTAACATCTCCCGTTCTTTGAAACCTCTGCCACAGTCTTGAGATCACAGACTGGTCCACATTCAGAATTCGAGACACTTCGGTTTGTGAAAGTGAGGATTCCAGCATTCCAACGATTCTTCCTTTCGTAAACATGACCAATTGGAGTCGTTGTGCAATCATTCACCTTGTTTGATGGTTAACAACGTTCCTTCACACAGCAGTTGCACGAAACTTGTCTGAACTGCCTATGCTGCATGAATCGGTTTCTCCGAGTTTCTACATGCGCCGGTGTTTCGCGCAGGACGTAGTCGACTGAAAAGTTTTGCATAAACCCAATGTTTCTTCTTCACCCCATTAATATCCGCAAGAAATTTGGAATAATTTTTCGAATATTTACTCCATGTTTTTCGCATTTTACGATTTATGCTTAACTTTTGGACACCAGCGTATATAATTTATAAAAGTGTGTTTGAGTCGGGAAAAGAAATTAAATGTGTGTGACGTTTGAGATAAATAAAGGTAGCGTGATTTTTATTAATTTAAATATGTAGTTTAGTTATAGCTATTAATTACAGTATATGCATCGAAGTTATCAAAAATATTGTTTAAGCTCTCACAATCGAAATTCGGTTGTTTGTGATAGAGGAGGTCACTTCTAGTCTCTGCAAAAGGTTTCAACCGTCTCTTCTCTCTGACCTCTCTAGGGTCTTTTTAAATAGTAGCGGTTGGCACCTTTATCTTCGAGTTACATCCGGTTCGTGGGCGAGTAGGTTCTTCGCAGTGTTAAAGGTTGCCGGGGTGATATCCAAGACCGCGCGATATTTTAAGGTAGCGGGTGTTAATTTCACGTGATGATCATATCCACAAAAAGAAGTCGATTTATAGCTTTGTAGTGGGAAATGTTACAGTGTGCTAAAGACGTGTCTGATATATATTGATAAAGCTACGTCAAAAATTCAAAAAAAAAAAATATGAAATCAATGACGGATTTTAAATTTTAGATAATGTTTAAAAATAAAATATTTTACTTTCAAAATCGTTACAAATATACAAATCTTTAAAAATTGATATTAAAATAAAAAAGACTTGAAAAAAGGAAAAAATGCGATTGGTCAGGATAAAAATATTGAAGGAGTACATTTTAGTCCAATGCTTTTAAAAATAAATTAGTTTTCGATATCAAGCCTCCCTACAAATCAAGAACTAAAAAATTTGGTAACTTTTACTATCTAATTATAAAATTTATCAAATCAAAAATTTGATTTGAGGAATTACTAAAATTTAGTTATAACTTTCTTTGTCGAAAAATTATTGAAATAAAATATTTTCAATAATAAATCATGCTTCTTACAAAAATGTTTATTTTAAATACCTAAAATTTATTTTAGGCATTTGTGTATGCTGTTTAATAAACTAAATACATCGATCATATTTTGAAGACCCATTCAATTAAGCTTTATGTAAAATTGTTTATTGCAAATACAGAAACTTAGAACATTGATTTCAGATTTTAAAAAAAAAACAGTTTTGTATCATCAAAACCTAAAAAGAAACATTTATGAATTGCTATTTGTAAATAATTATAAACTATTTTAAAGTTATATCTGGAAATATTTATCGTTTATTACTGATCTGGTAATTTGTTACGGGTTCTATTCGTGTTTTTGAATAATCCTCCAGGGAAATTCGTTTTAATTGTTGTATTAATATAAAATCGCTTTCTGTGGAGAAACCTTGATTTATACAAAAGTTAGTTGCTATTAAAGTGAGATGAAGAAAGGTAAAGGATCGTCGTCAGACTGATACTGAAGTTGGAATGTTGGTTATAATATTTGAAGCCATAGGAGTTTCAAAAAGGAAAAAAGATCGGAACAGAAAAAGATCATCAGAGCTGCGGAACTAGCCAACACAGATCAATGAGTAAATTAATTGTTACAAATATCTAAGTTAGTCATTAAGTTGACCTCTCCCTTTTCTTAAGCTAAGTTTTGAGAGAAAATTGAAACGTAAAATAAATGTGTTGATTTTATAAATGTCTCTCGATTCTGTGCATCAAATCACAAGCGACCGATTGATCGCGACTTATTAAATTTGAAATTAAATGCAATTCATATGATTTATGTTTAAAATTGACTTAGAGAAATATCTAACGTTATCGGGGTTCGATGATTTTTTGCAAATCAGTTACAAAGAACAAGACAGTTCTTTAAAAGCGATGAGAATTTATTGTAGCAAAAACAATCCTTGAAATTCAGGATTCAGCAGCAATATTTGCAGATAAATCTCAAAAGTCTTCACACCAACAGCACTCAGACACAATTATCAGCGTCTAAAATACACGTATGTAAAAGATTATTCACAAGCACTGCTCGTCCTATTCAACAGCCGAGCTAATCGGTAATCACGGTCAAGGCAAGTCTACTAAGCGCTAGTCAAAACCAGACTGACTGACTTTCAGTATTATTAGGCTTCGCGGATTATTCGAGAAAGATCCGCTTGCGTCATAGGTCTTGAAATTAGAGAATTTTTCCACTAATTTCTAGATGAACCTATACGGTCCCGAACTTGCCAAAAATTGTCACCAAGTAGCCAAATTTGTCCGCCAAAAATGAGGCAACTTAGCTCCTTCGCCAAGATTTCGCCAAGTTCCCATTGAATCGCCATTATAACATGGATGGCGTTGCTTGCGAATATTACAATTTTAACATAAATTAAATATACCATAGAGTAATTTAAATGCATTACACATCCAATTACAAATTATTTACACTATTTTATACAAAATTCGTAACAATAGATTTAAATAGAATTACAATATGAAGACCTTTCGATTTTGTGAAATTCTCTAAGCTATTCGCGCGAAAAATATGCCTAGTACATTTTTGTACAAGTAAGGAAAATTTTGCCCAAAAGTTAGCTGATTTGAGATTTTTTATCTTTTTTTATACTTTTACTACGAATTAAGGACTTTTGCAATTTTAGTCGCATAAAGTTAGAATTTTTTTAACTATGAAATTTAAAATATTCAAAAATTCACAAATATTCTTTACAGAACTATCTCTGCAAGCTCTCTATCTTTTACAAACATCGGTATTTAAAACTTCTCCAAGTTTTAACATTTCTTAAATGTTTTTGTTTCGTCTAGTTCTAACGTATTATTTCATTTCTTGCACTTGGCCTCATTTAAAGTTTACATCATTAGTAAACTGAATAGTGAGGAAAAGAGTGGAAAACTGCTAAGTTGGCATTTGCGCTCAAGTTGCGATCATCTGTTTCTTCCAACCTTGGAAGTTAAAAACGCATGCGCCGGAGATGGTTCCTTATTGTTGACATCTTTCAAAAGCTTAGCCAAAACCATCAAAAATAAATGCTTTGACTGTAAAATGGCACCAAAGTGTAACAAAAAAAAGCCCATCCATTTTTTCGAGAAATTTCACTCTTTTTTTGAACGTGTAATTTGCTGTGTTTTAGAAATTTGGTAATGTTCCATGATTTTGCTAAAACCACAGTTCGTTAAGTTATAAGATTACATTAGAACTGAAGTGAGTGCATGTTTGGGGGGGGGGGGGTTTCAAAAATTGAACTCAGTAATGTACGGGTGTTTTATAATTCATAAAGTTAAGGAAATTTTAATTTAAGTTTTAGAAAATAATTCGTTCAAAAACGTAGACGTAGTCTACATTATTCGTGCAAGGTTTTTTTGTTGTTTTGTTTAGGAATCATCTTCAGAATTAACTTCAATATTTTATTAAACAAAAATCCAAGAGCCTTAGGGGAAAATCCATTAAGTTTTGAAAATGTCACTAGAACGATTGAAATCTATTATTTTTCCCGAATTAGTAGTAATATTTTGTTTCTGAGAAGAGGAATATATTTTTTCTTCTCATTTCAAAGTGAAGCGAAATATGCACTCGATGTAACACAGTCGTTTGCTACGAAGCTGATATAAAGGTTATGAGAGAATCAGGTTCATCAATATTTATTTTATATGTTTATAAGTGTAAATATAAAAATGCTTCAATATGACTGGAAACCAATTTTATGTGATTCATTGATATTTGAACAAAGCAGTCTGCTTCAATTACTGTAGGATCAAGGTTTAATTGTATAAGGTTAAGAAAGAGGATGTGTGTGTGAAGACTTGAGATGAATTTTTAAATGTCCAACATTACCAGATAATTACAATTCCACGCGTTTTGTGGGTGCCTATATGTATATATTTATAATATTCTGTCCTTATAATTTAATGATAATAAAATACTTTTATTCACACCAAGTTCAAATACATTTTTTTAACTTGTGGTGGATGACTCTTAATGTTAATACAGTTTTTTCAAATATTAATTCATTAATTAAATTAAAAAAGGAATAAATAGTAACAAACAAAAATAATAGTCCAACAGCATATATAGAAAAGAAAATCGTTCGTTCTAACCTGTAACGCAGTGAATAGCACTTTGGACTTCTAATCCAAAGGTTGTGAGTTCGAAGTTCACATGGGATGGCCTAATTTCTGAGAATGTAATTTCTTTTTTTACTATATACTATATTGGAATAATTAAATATAACTAACGAATAAATAGTAACAATCAAAAATAAAAGTCTAACACAATATATAGAAAGGAAAATGGAAAATTGCAAGGAAAATCGCTTTCTATTTTGTCACTTAATATTGTGATTCTATCATATGTATATACATGTTTACATTAATTGTAGTTATTTAATAAAAAGTAATCAAAATAAAACTTTTCTTTCTTGGTCTTAGTAGGAATTGATTTAAAGTTGTTTTTATATTACTTGTTTAAGTGATAATACGTGTGTTCAGTCTTAAGAAATCTTAACGATGATTTCTTTTTTTTTTTTTATTTACTCAAATTATTCTGAATAAAGTAAAACTGGGCAGAAGAGTTTTTAAGTTTTTAAAAGAGATGTATCACTCGAAATCCTAATTTAAATGCTAAAAAATTTAGAGACATTATACAAGTTTTAAATTCCAAAATCTAATGTAAATACTTTCTGATAAAATTGTATACTCTGTCAAAAATTACAATTGTTTTGTTGTTTTTCATGCATTTTTTCTTTTTAAAATATTTTTGTGATTTCTCATTACAATTTTACGAATTAAAATTTTAATTTTTTCTGTCAAAAGTGCCAGGCATTACATTTTTAAAAAAATTATTACTGTTTCAGATTTTTATCGCCATCAGAATGATATGAGAGATATAACGTATCTCAATATAAAAGTAAATCAATATATTAAAGAATTTTTAAGATTTTTAATGTTTTCATATGAGCAAGGATAAAATTTCACAAAAGTATATGGGCTGATAGAAGCAATTATGTCATATCCTTAATTGAAATTTGTTGCTGTTTACTTAAAACGACGTGCAAAACAGTAGTTAATGAACCAAACGCTAATTTTTCTTTATTAGAAACACGTTTCCGCATTCCTATGACAGACAGATGTCAAACACTTCCCAAGCAATTAGATAAGTTTACATTCAAGAATATTCGTTCTGACGATGTAGAATGTAACCAAATCTTCTTCCTAGATACGGAATTCCATTTTTTAAATAAGGAAAACATAAAAAAGAACTTAGAAAGCACCGATTGTAAAATTAGGAAATGTAATATTATCTATTTTTAAACATAACATAACAAGTAACATAGTAAATTGGGTATATTAAAAATAATTGGATAAGAAAACCTCTTCTGACATCGAAAATATGGCTTCTCGTATGAGCGGCCGTATTCTCTCTCAAATACAGTGTCCAATACAAAATTCTTTTTTGTTGTTGTTGTTTTGTGATTCATTAATATGTAAGCTGTTGGGTTCATTTTTTTTTTAGAATTGAAACTAGAAACTAAGAATAATAAAAACTCTCTATAAATCTTAAAAAACTAAAAATAACAGCCTCACTGTTGGTTCCAAGATCTTGATTTTATACTACTTTCAATTAACTTTTTCTATTTCCTTTTACTTATAAATTAACATAAAATATTTCAATTAACCCTTTATCTATCGCATTATGATTTACTGCAGTTTTTTCATGCAATATTTTTTTTTTGAATCACTACATTGAAAATTAAGGAATATACATAAACAAAATACTCAACTTTGGGAAATTTAATCTGTTAGAGCTAATTAATTAATTAAAGATGTTCAGCTGTAAAATTAATTACATACACTGTTCACTTAAAATAAATACTCAAATCGTTTTCTAAGGTCTTCATTAAAAAAATAAAATAAGAATCATAAAACCCATGGTGCCGTATATCTTAGAAGAGGAGCTTTAAAAGAATATTCCTGCTAAGTATCATTAGAGTATTCGTAAAAAGGGTTAATCTATGGAATTTAAAGTGAAGGTACTTATAATTACCGTCGTAGATAAAGGGTTAAAAGGATACAAATATTTGATTTTCATAATAAATCATACTTTAACCTATTAAAAGTTTATGACACATTTTTATCCCAAATTCCGAATGTACTACAGTAATTAAATCTCATTACATTCTTTATTGGGTTCGGTTTCGAAAAAAAATTTTTGCTAAAAAACTGATTTAATTTACCAGATAATCATTAAACGATTGAGAGAAAATATAATTATGAAATCTCTAGAATTAATTATAATTTTTATTCTTTTCCAAGATATTTTATATTTTGAGATAACAGTGACTCTTACATGAAATTTATGAAGAATTGATTTGTTGGACAATATATCTATTCCAAAATGCGTTCGAAATGTGAAAGTTATTTGTCTAAAGAAAATAAAATGTCATGTTAAAAATAAAATTTCTAAAATAAAAAAGTACTTATTTTATATGTATATAAATCTATGAAAATATAGTTTCTTAAGGACTGATTGGAACAGTGAATTAAATACAATAAGATTCTTAAAATAAAAACTTATTTCGTTAGTGAGGAGATATTCTTCTCGAGAACATTTGAAATTTCATGTATATAATTTTTTTTATTTATTTCAATATTTTTTATATTATTAAAATATTGAATTTCTTACTTCATAACTTTTAGTAAGAATAGAAAATAAATTTAGTGAAGAATAACTAAAACTCTGTACGTCCAATAACGGTTAATCTAAAAAGTATTTTTAATAAATTATTTTAGAATGAATTGATCCTTATATTTTTTCTTGAAAGTAATTTTTAATCCTTGAGAAAATTTTATTGAAATAATATTACAAATATTACATTTATATGCGGAAAAGTATAGATTATTTTTATTTGTTTTTAATGTTTTTCTTTCATGGCTCACATATCTTATTTCTTTTATAAAATTAAGAAACATATACCAATAAAATAACAAAAATACAAAGATTAAAAAAATAATTTTTAAAAAAAATTTACAGTACAATATTCTTTGCTCTAGTTTTTTTTTAAAAGAAAAGAGAAAGAAAATTCTACTAATTCCAAAATTCTAAGAGATTAATTCTAAAGTGCGTTGCATTATTCAAAAATATTAATTAGTGTTTCTTTTGTTTTCTCTTTGTATATGTACTTAATTTCTTTCATTTTTATTTAACAATTTATGCATTTTTATGAAACAATTATTAATTTAGTGATTATTAGTCTTTACTCTTATATAATACATAAGATTTTGAATAAAAATCTTGATTAACTAATTTCCTTAATTAAAAATTGCTTCTCATTTTTCTAAATAAGTAATTTATTGTTGAATAATCAATACCATATTCCATTATATGAAAAATAAGTGACTGAATGTAAAAAAAAATTAATTGTAATTAATTTTGAAAGAAAGAAATGTATCTTATTCGTCTGTGTTTCATCATTATTTTATTTCCTTCCATACGATAAATAAATAAGAGTGTTTAATTCACTTTAATTTACTAAAATTAAATTAATTAAATATGAATTATTTCATAAAATAACAATACTTTTACTTGTATAATTTTATGCATTATTTTTCCTTATATGAAATTGAATATATATTATTTTCTCTTACATTTTATCTCACGTTAAAACGTTCAGATTTAAAAATTTATTACTATAGCATAAAGGTTTTAATTTAATTATTATTTTTAATGTACCCAAATCGTTTTAATATTTTTAAATGCTTAGACGAAATTCGGAACTAGATAACTTTGATTTGAAGTTAATTTTATTAATTTTTATTATTAACCTATTTAATCTACAAAATAATAGATACTTTCCTGGATGTTTTATTTAAAAATATTACTATAATTATTTAAAGAAAAATTTGATAATTTTACAAATAAACTAATCTGAACCGAATTGAAACTTGTTTTTCGCGTTATTATAAATTTCTCTCCCCTTTTTGTTGTCATACTTTTCTAATGACTTTGAAAATTTTCATCGGGAGATTTAATATTGACAACTGAAAAAGCATATTCTGATTTTTTTTATAACAATAACAACTGCAGTTTTCAAATTACAATAACTACTTTCTCTATCCAAAATTCGTGTTATTTGGTCGATGGAATCGTTAAAACTGTCTGCTTGTGTCTTTCTTCCTGTTCCTTCTTCGGGTTGAATAGTTTGAAAAGTGAGCAGTAAATAGTCTTATATGAAGCTGAATCAACACAGATACACGAAATCACTTCTTTTTGTTCCCATGAGCATTTGTTTAGCCGAAGGTTTGTATTTGTCTTTGAAACAGCATTTTGATAGGTGACTTCTCCTCACACGTTTGTTACATTCGATTAACCTCCAGATAAAGCGCATCGGATACAATCAGGTAAAGTTTTCTATCGAATTGATCTTATTTAACGTGTAACTGATTTAGATGAAAGTAAGAATATTGAGAAAAAATCATTAATTTTAAAAAATCACATCTTTTAATAAAATGCTGTAATTGTTATTTAAAAATTATTAAGTTTTATTTTGAACTCACTTAAAAAAGAATTTTTTAAAACTGAAACGATGTTTTAAATTCAATTTTTGTATTGAATTTATTTTTTGAGTATAAATTGAGTGTGATTACTTAAATTATTTAACAATAGCATTTTAACGAATTTTTTTTAGGAAATCATTTAAATTAAATTTGTTATATTAATCCATAAAAATTTTATAAATACCTTGAGAATTATTCAAAATTTAGTTTTATAATATTATTTTAGTCGTATTTATTAATTATGGAAACTCTAATATTAAGGTGATAAAATATAATCGAAAAATTATATTATTTACAAAACTTTATTTACTCATTTTTATTAAGCTTGATTATGATTTACCTATTGTTTTATTACAAAAATTTAGAAAACTAAAAATCTTAAGATTAAATTTTATGTATGATATATTAAACATCCAGGTCCATTTCAAAAATTTTAATAAAATTGAAAATTTTCTTTAAAGGATTGTAATTTTAAGCATTTTTAAGTTATTTTTAAGCCGTATATTTTTTCAAACATAAAATTATAGATTGCCTAAATATAACTATGTTGTCTAATTATTATTAAAACATATTTAATAAAATTATTATTATTTTACAAAAACTTAAGATACATAAAATAGAATTTTACTTTTATTTATTTTCTGAGAAAGTGTTTGATTTAACATTTCTGCTTTTTTAACACTTATATTTTTGCTTCATACCATTAAAAATTTAAAAAAAATATTCTCTTAATATAATTTGATTTTTAAGATACTGTAACGTTTTTTTAAGAAAATAGTTGTAAAAATAATTTTAAAAAAAATTAAATTTTAGACACTTTAATAAATTAGACACAATATAGAAGTATAAACATCACATAAATATAAATATTTTTTTTTATCTAAAAAGTTGTGAAATGCGTAATAATGAAATTGCAAATATCCATTATTTTTACATTGTATTAAATTGAATTCTATATGTATCATAACTACCTAAATCTTTGCTAAATAAACCTATTATTCATTAGATAATACATGATTTTTAAGAAATGCTACATTTAAGCTTTTCGTTCAACAAGTTTAATTAAATGACAGTGCGTAAGCTATTTACAGAATTCAAAAGTCAGCATGGCAGAAAATTCATATTTTATGTACAGTTAGGGACTGCAATATCGAACCAAAAGCTCTATACCGGTATTTGGTATTTTTAATCTTATACTGGATACCGGTTAAAATACCGGTAGTAGAAATTTTAGAAAAAGAAAGAAAACACAGGTGTTCTTTGTTTTAGTTGCTAGTTTTATTAGAGAGTATTAATAGAACAAAAATGATTTGTAAACTTATAAATTATAACAGTACGATAAATTATAATAAAAAATCACAAAAAAGTAAAGAGTATCTTATTTATTTAAAACACAAAAAAGTGTAAATATTACTATTCAGTCTGGTTGTGGTACTATTACAAATTTATGATTTTTATGTTCTGTAAAGTTTTTCTTATTCATTGTTGTGGGTTATTATTTATGAGTATATATATAATGAATCTGAAATATATATATATATATATTATTGAACCCTAAAGTATGATATGCAAATACAATGTGAATAACAAACTCGCCAATTAAAAAAAATATCGAAATATTACGCACTTTCTTCTCAACTACAATCTTGTTTTCACAGATACGAATATCAGACTAAGAATCCTGCGAGTGTGCAGTATGGGGAGCTGTAATGGGATAGTTTTGGCCTGCCTCCTTGATCATTCACATATTTTATCACTTCTCTTGATTGTAGGATGCATCTTTGTATTCACAGCCTAATTAATATCTCATGTTAGGGAGACAAAAAAAAAACTCTTTTGCTATGTTGGCAATCCCTGAACATATAGTGGAGACAATTTAAAAAATATTTTAGTAAATACCGAGAAAACGGTATTTAAACTTCTGAATACCGGTATTACAAAATTGTACAAATGGCTCAAAATATCGGTATTCGGTATCCCGAGATACCGGTATTACAATCCCTACATACAGTGAATTAATTCCCTTTAAACATTATGTCTGCAAATCAAAAATTAAAAAATATTAGTCATTAAAAATTTCTGCCAGCTGATTTAACAGCTTATAATTTACCGAAGAGTATTTCATTCATATTAACTAAAGAATAGTATAAGCATAAATATAAAATTAAATCAATAAAAGTAAAGAGCAAAAAAAAAAAAAAAAACGATAGCTGCAATAAAAATGATAAAAAAAATGTCTAGCTACCCTGGATTTAAAACAAAAGAAAATTTCGTTTTCTTAGATTATGTTTCCTTGAAAGAAGTACTGCGGAAACGTATTTGTTATAAAATGGTCATTAAAAATAAGCAACGAATTAAGTTTCAAAATTGAAAGAAAGTCGCCCATAAAGAATTTGTATGACGTTTTTTTTTTTTGGTTTATTTGTAGCATGTGTATAACCATTTTTATAAAATCGTTGCTGGTCATTTTTTTTCCGGAAAGCTCTTAGGATTATATAAATATAAGATTTTTTTAGTTAGAAAATAGGTTGTGTGTGTGGGTTACTAAGAAAAATTGTAATTAGCTCTGGATAGACATTATAATTATAACTTCTGTCAAGTAATAAAAACTGAGTGAAGAACATGCTTTTGTATTTCCAAGTCATATCATGCGTGAAGATTTCGAATTTTGGTTTTATTCGTCATGCATAAGTCCTATTATTACGTAAAATGACTTTTGATGAAATTAGAATTCTGAAACTATGGCATAACTCATTATCATCCTTCATGAAGTCTGTAACCTTAGCCCATGAGAAGGCCCGCATTCGATACTAACGTTAGTGGTGGCGCGGGGTGACGGAGTCATCCCAATCCTCTTTTTTTTAATTATTTTTTTTTGGCACACGATAAAAATCATACTTCTAGTGAATAGTTTAACTAAGAGAAAGTATACTTTCCTATTTATAAGGACTTTCAATTTTTCTTTAATAATTTGAGAAAAAATCCAATCAAACTGAACTAAAATGTTTCAAATGTTCGTTACTTTAAAAAAAGACACATATCATAGACACTTTTCACTAACATTACAGGAATGATATTTACAGGCGAAATTCTCATATTTTGTTTAAGTTATTGAAGTTTTATTGTTCTTTGTTGATTGACAAATAGCATGTTAGACTTTTTCTTGCTTATGCCTTTTTGGCAGGGTGCAGTGTGTCCTGTGGTTCACTTTTGGTTTCATATCTTTCTTGAAGGAGTTTTTTAGGTAGCATTTGAAAATTTTCCTTTCAACTCAAACGTTTCATGTTCACCACTTTCCTGAAATTTACCATGATTTCATCAAATGCTTCCCTTGCTTGATCAGTTCCAATTTCATCCAATAGATTTTGATGCCCTTTTCTTTTTTTAATAATCTGTTCATTTATATTAATAAATCACAATGAGTCATACAACACAGCTGTAAAAAACACTAAGTCGTTCCCAGGGGAAAAATGTAGCCGGTTCATAGGAAATATTTTGGAACAAAAGTGGTCACGCGGGAAACTCAGTCACATCCAAGTACCTTAAAATTGTAAAAAACGTTTTCCATTCCAAAAAAAAGTGAGAGATGTGAAAAATAAATTTTAGTCACCATTAAGACGGTCATATTAGAAAGATACTGACAAAGTGATTGGTAACAAATAAACAGTTTTCCCAGAATTATATAATTCGTGAGCTTGGGGTGACTCAGTGCCCCGCGCAACCGCTCCCGTGTTAATCATTAAATTATTACAGCCTAAATCTAGATTCATAAAAAATAAAAAATTGAATGTTGTGGAAATTAACTATAATTATGCAGCTTTGATGGAAAAATTTAATCAACTGTTCGTCCGTGGTGTTATTCATCATTCTTTAAAAAAAAAATCGTCTGCTTAAAACATCAAAAATTTTACCACAATCTCTATCTTCAAATAAGCGATCGTGTTTTTCTTCGGGATATTTTAATCCGTTCAATAAATATTTGATTTTCTATACGAGAGATTAAATGATATGTGATCAGATGTAACTTCTGTAGTTACAACTCATCCTTTACAAAAATAGGTGATGCTTGTAATAAAAAATAAGCTCTCAACAAGATTCTAAAATTAGACAAGAAAACTGAGAAAAAGGTTCAAAATTATGTTCTTAAAAATCCGCGAAAGGCTATAATAGTATTAGTAATGGTTTGGATATTTCAAATGGGAATCGTTGATAAGTTCCGTTGATATCTGATAAGAGATAACTTTTATTTATTTGATTTAGTTATTAGTCCCCTTGCATTCCTTGTAGATATAGATTATGGGAGATGTAAGCTTTTTTTTAAGCCAAAGTCAAAATTGATGCATCCGTGTGTAAAAAACAGAAAAACTTAAATAAGTTCCATCCTTTGGTTGTAGATGATTATATTATTACATTAATGAATAAAATATATCTTTTTCTATAGATTTAATTATAAGTATTATGTGCAGTTTTGCTTCTCATTGATACCAATAAAGTACACATTTTTATATCATTAGATTTTTTGGCATTCATTGGTGTTTTTACTCACGTACAATTCAGAAACTTTTTTTTAATACAAAATTTTTCTTTCGATTTAAAAATCTGATATAAATCTCGGTTTTTCAATGTAATATTCAGAGTTTTTAAAAAATATTTTTCAAGGAAAACATTTTTTCTGTAAACATTTTAAAAACAGATTTAAAAAAAAAAAAAGTGAACTATTTACTCCTAATTCCTCCTCTTATGAATTTTTCACAACGTGACTTTTACTGAGATAGTGTAAGTATAATCCGAAAAATTTAGCACAACTATCCAAATTAGATTGTTCTAATGTTGTCTGGGGATTTATCAAAAATAAAAGAGGAAATATATTGAAGTAGGATCTAAATTTATGTAGAGGGTTAATTTCAGCTAACGAATTTGACGGTTAAATTAAAATTTGAAGCTAAATGTTCAAATATCATCTGGAACATTTCTAAACGTCTGCTGGAAAAGATAATATTTAATATATTATACGTATATATAACTGTCTCTTTTATATTCAATATATTTTACAAATAGTTAACTACCTATCAGTCAAATGGAAATACTCAAAAAATTATTGCAAGCAAAAAAAGAGAAAATGCCTAATTTTTATAGTTCAATGAAAGTGATTATTCTGGCGGCATTTGCAATAAAATTAACGCACACATTCGTTAAAAGTCTAATTTTAACATTTGTTGGTTTAAATTTTTGTAGATTTATTAAAAGCAGTAATTATTGTATGATTCTAAGGCAATTATGTTTCATTTATCAAACATATGACTTCCGCTTTTTTAAGAGGGGGGCACAGGTTATTAGTACTTGCATGTAAAATATTTTGAAAATATATAAAATAATATGAATGTAAGATTTTTAAAAAATGTATTACATGTTTTGAAACTTGAAATATAAAATTAAATTTTTTAGAAGGCAAGAAAAAAAAAATCAATCATACCGAAATATTACTAATGTTAATTTAAAATAGTACACATTTATGAGAATTTTGATGATCAAATATGTCTTAGTAGAAATTAATTTTGAACCATTTCAAATATCTTTTTTAAGTTTCAAGCAATTTTAATTTTTCCATTCTTAAAATGTACACACTTCTTATCCCAATTTATTGAAAAAACAGTTCTTATGTGAATAGCATAGTTGATAGTTATGAAGTATTCAGAAGAGTTGTTACTAATGTCACACCTATCTGACGATGTCAGATCGAGACACACGAAATTTGTCGTGGCAAAGGCCTAAATGTACGTCTGTCGTTAATCAGGTGACGTGGCAGGAGCGGACACTTTAAAATTCATCGTGGTTTGAGAGGACACATCCCCCCCCCATCTTAGAACAGATTCGATTATTGAATTACAAGGATAAATACATTTTTGCCAATGAAATTTAATTTAAATTAAAATTTTAAGATATTAAGTGTGAATACACACTTTAAAAACATAGAGCAATGTAATAACAATAAAAACTTTCAGAGAAATATTTAAAAATTATGGAAAACTGTATTTTAGAGTCAAATAAATATTAGAACAGGTGCAATTACCATAAAACTAATTAGTTTCATTAATGTAAGTAAATATATAAAAACTAGAAGTAAAATGTACAAAACAGATACAAAAGTAAATAAAAGAAAAATAAATACAAGTAACCAAATACTAACTAACCTTTATTATGAAGGCATGAATATCCTTTACCATTGGATTTAGTCCAACTTAGTTACAAAACTTAAAGATTTTAGGCAATTTCCTAAATTGTTTGTTTCGAATTCTTTTAAGATGTTTTCTATTCTTGCATCCAATTTTACGTATATTTTTTTTTTCCTTTTTATTCCAGGATCGCCTATTTCTCTGGATTTAAAATTAAAAAACACTTTTTGTGTTTTTTCTTTTAGTATTTTAACTAATAAGTGGATATTAGGCTGGTTTCTGCCAGTGATTGCATTTAATTTGGAATTCTTTTACTTTTTAGTTCGATTCAGTATGAAAGCGTGTTTTTTAGTTTTTTTAAACTATAATTTATTCTTTTACACATACCCAACATATTCCTAATTTATTTTTCTGGTGTAGTCGGTGTGGGTAATCATCTCTCTACAACTATACATTCGTTTCCTTTATTTGTAGTGAGTAATTTTGTTGAAACGGCTATGGGTTCCATCATAGATTTTTTCGACAATATAAAACGACATATACACTTTATAAGTATCAAACATTTACTGAGAAAATGAGAAAGGCCTCTCTCAAAAGTATCGGTTTAACTCTACGGTAAGTGCAAAGCTCGAAATTACATAATAGATGAATACATCAGTGGCGCACACAGGAATTTTTCAAGGGAAGGGTCAGGGTCGAAAGTCCACCCTTCTCGTATCATGATCCAACACGCCGCCTAATATATTCTTTTGATTCTGGCGATTTTGGGAACAAAAAGCAGTAAAAAATTAATTGTAGAATAAATAGTTAGCATTAATAAATAAAAGTGTTATCAGTAATTAACTTTATTAATAAAAAAATTACTAATAACAAATACTTAATTAAATTTTAAGCACTATATACATAGGATTATAATGAATCGGAAAAAAAGGGGTTTGGGAAGGGGGTACGGACCCGAGAACACCTCCACCCCCCCTTGTGTGCACCACTGATTGACATGTAACTGAGTTGGGAAACAACACAATAGGTGCAAGAATGTCCCCTCACGTGTCCGCTGTAACCAGCCACGGTTACGTAGCCAGAACGGACAGTAGAAGGGTGGATTCCAAATTAAATGCAATCACTGGCAGAAACCAGCCTAATATCCACTTATTAGTTATAATACTAAAAGAAGAAACACAAAAAGTGTTTTTTAATTTTAAATCCAGAGAAATAGGTGATCCTGGAATAAAAAGGAAAAAAAAAACATATGTAAAATTGGATGTAAGAATTGAAAACATCTTAAAAGAATTCGAAACATCAAACAATTTAGAAAAATGCCTGAAATCTTTAAGTTTTGTAACTAGGTTGGACTAAACCCAATGGCAAAGGATATTTATGCCTTCATAATAAAGGTTAGTTAGTATTTGGTTACTTGTATTTATTTTTCTTTTGTTTACTTTTATATCTGTTTTGTACATTTTACTTCTAGTTTTTATATATTTACTTACATTAATGAAACTAATTAATTTTAGGGTAATTGCACCTGTTCTAATATTTATTTGACTCTAAAATACAGTTTTCCATAATTTTCCATTGTTGCGTAAGACTGATCACTTGACCGGCACATCTGCTCATGCACCTCATTGTCCAAGGTCATGAAAAATGAGATGGGCACAGAAGGCCTTGGCCTTCATGGGCTGTTTAGCCACTGAATCTAGTTTAGTTTACTTATAAATTCTTATGAAAATAATAATTTTTAAATTAGATTTAACTCTTTGGAAGATTGGAAAAATTTAATTTAATTGCGCATCATAAAATTTTTTAAAAGCAAAATGGAAGGTCCTTTGTTAAATTTGTTTTTATCGTCTGTTAAATATCCCCTTTTCTTTTTCACCAATAAATTGTTAATATTTAAAATTAAATGATATCTTTAATACTGCCTTTTGAAATATATCCTCAACAATTGTTCACTGAAGGTCTTGCAGAGAGTTATTGTGACCTTAGAGCCAGAATAAAATGGATTAAATTCTAGTACTGATCTAAAATTATTATTTCTTACTTAATGCAGAACCTTTGATGCTAATAAAAACAATCGGCAAAAACTATAGGAAGGACTCACGAATTGAAGGTCATACTTGACAGATAATCTCGATTTCTCATGTTTAAGAAGGAACAGTTGCACTTGAAATGGCTAATATTTCTTTCGAAGGGCATTTGTACACTTAAATAAATTTTTGAAGTGCTAAACAAATATTTTAAATGTATTCAGTGGCTACCATACCACCCAGAATGTTTACGGAAGTTTTTAAAGAATAAATATTACAGAAAGACCTCTGTTAGGTGTCCAATAAACATTCGTGAAGAGTAACGTTATGTGTCTTAGGCAAGGAATGAAAGGAAGTTTTCCGAAATAATTTTCGCCGTATTGTTTACAATTTTCAGATTCGTGGAAAAAAACAGCTGTGTGTATTAAAAATTAACGTTCACGTCTAAAAGATGGGAACTTAAACACATTATTACAAACAAAAGCTCGCAAATTGAGTATACATACAAATCTTTTTAATTTTCAAGGATTTTGATAGATTTATAAAATATATATAAGTTTGTTGTTGGTAGAATTCATAATCATGTTTTTGTAAACCCTGTTGCTTCCGTCAAATCCAATTACTAGGGTTATCCAGAAATTGAAGAATTTTTCGGGATAGCTAAAAGAAAACGAAACATATCAACGTACAACATTTTTTATATAAAATCGCAACATTTTACACCAGCGATACTCAACCTGCGTCCCGCGGCCGCATGTGGCCCAACGGACCTTTCTGAGTGGACCGGTCAGGCCTCGTTGCTTAAACAAATTCAATTATTTAAGAACAATGTATTAAAAATTTAGCGAGAAATTCTATCAATCAAGCAATCCCATGTATCAATTTTGCTATCGATGTGGTGCTGGTAGGAATTGCGGGATAATTTTCTTTTCTTTTGTTATTGTAACGGTTAGTGTTAACAAATAACAGTAGTATTTCATGGGTGAAACTAATTTTCAATTAACCCTCATGCCTTCCAAGCGAAAAATATCTAAAGAATATTTGTTATTTTAAGATGATTGGCATCTTGACTGTTTCGTATGGATCAACAACTTGTTTAATTAGTCATGAAAATGCTATATTTAAAAATTTTAATTTTGCTCGTCACTATACCACTAAACTCAGATCTTTCAATTCCTCCTTTTTTTGCGAATCTTTTTCAAGACGAGGTAACTGGCTTTCTTTAAAAAAAATCTTTGCGACAGCAACAAAATATTTGGGGATGGGGACTTGGGATCACATTGATGAAAGGAAATTAAAATTACCTCATAACAAGGTAAAAAAATGAAATTAAACTTTTTTTAGTAGTTTGATGGAGGTTAACATAATTTTAAAATAAAATCCAAAATTATTAATATTTTGATCAATTTCTGCATTTTAAATGTCTTTGATCTTTCAGCGTCCGGCCCCTCCCCTACCCCATTAATTCTCATGTTGCGGTCCACGTGAAATAGCTGTTATATGTATGCGGCCCGGCTGAAAAAAAGGTTGAGTACCGCTGTTTTACTCTGTTTTACAGTGAAAATGTCATAGCCGTCAAAGCACTTATTGTAACGCGAGACCAGTTTTTCAATTCCGATGTAATACTCTTCAAACGCCAAATATTTTTGTGCCAAGATGTCAATTCTTGTTGAAGGCCTTCATCATTATTGTGAACTATTTTCCACCCAAATATTCCTTTACCTTCGAAAACAAGGGAAAATTACTTGGTGGCTTGATCGTTCTTTACTTTCTGCACGACCCACGTAGAAATCGAAATTTTTAAAGTGAGTATTCGTATTTAATAACACTAACTTCTTAATATTACGATGATTCAGAATTCCTAGACTCATCAGCAAAGATTTGCGTCATAAAACAATAGAGGGAAGGAAGAATATATCCCTTAAATTATGAATTTATTTCTAAAAATTAAGTCATACTTTAAGATAAATTGTTGATAATGCTGTGCTTTTCTACAGTGAATGTTTTATAACAGATACATTTGCTTTTTTTAAAAAAGAAAATGACATCACATTTTGAGTTTCTGTTTTTCTATTGATATTAGTCCAGAATCTTCTTTTATTTTAAAGTAAAATGTTCTTAGTGGTTTTCAATGATTATTAACTCACATTTGTGCAAATAGAAAGAAAGCTTTTACATTTTCATCTCTCTGTCAGACGATGGTGTAGATCAGGGGATAGCAGAACCTTTTAGCTGAGATGTGCGAAACTAATCTACCAATATGATTCAGCATTCCACACAGTTGGAAAATTTTGAAACAATTTGATTCTCTCGATAATGCATGTAGAGTTGGAGAATTGAGGTTTTATTATATATTAATTTAGCACCATTTCAAGATATTTCTCAACATAAACATAAGCATCATAAAATACAACTATTTCATCAACAAAAATAAGAGAAATTAAAATTGTACATACATTATGCATTTTTAAACATATTTATTAAAATAAGAAATAGACAACATAAAATATAAGCATTTCCCTTCATTATAATTAAATAAAAAGACAAATAAAAATTTGTACCTAATACTTGTACCGCTGTACTTTTATATCACAAATTCAGGAGTGTAATTTCTGACTTTCAATTTGACACGATTCTGAGCATTCGGCTGTTAAACAAATTCTTTGTGGACTCGAAATATTTTCCATGCGAGGAAAGATTTTTTACTTAGATCAAAAGTGGAAAGTAGAGTACATGCAATTTTCTCTCTTAGAATCATTAAATCTCTCCAGAAATGACATTCAATAATTTACAAATTAGCTGTAAATTTCTCATTAGAGTTACCTTTCAGAATTTTTCGTAATTCCGTAAATGACTAATTCTGATAAGGACCATAAAAAAAAAACATAATTCGAATAAGGTCCATTGTTCCCAAGCAAGCTTGGTATTCATTTATCAACCCACTGAAGGAATGAAAAACTGAGTCTACCTTGCCCAGTCCCGAACTTGAACCCCGGTCCTGTGGCGTGGAATTGCGATCCTCTATCACAGGGCCTCAATGAAATAAAATAGTTTTCAGATTTTTTAATGAAATCTCTATATTTGTAAGATTCTATATCTATGGTTTTATGTTGAAATGTTCAGTGTTAAGGTATTCAATTCAACATACATGAATTAAAACACATCTGATTGCATCAATCGACATATTTTTCTTTCCATTGAAGATGTTCGTCATAGCAAAATAATATTTCACAACTATTAACTAATAAAATATTAAATAATGGAATTTAATTTGTTTAATAATATAAATTACTAATATTAAAGTTAAAAATAATGCCACCTAAATAATAGGAATTTTCAACTTTGTAAGGTATCCGAACACTTTCGGAATACTTTTAACAAAATAGCATACTAAAACATTATAAATGCTCTCTTAGGATTTAATACCAATAAATATTACTATATAACTATCAAAATTTAAAATAAATTACCTGAATTTTACAAAAATCACAATTATAAGTGAAATTTTAGCAATATTTTGAAAAACTTCAAAGCAGTTAGAGAAAAAGTAATAAACATATATTAGTAAAAGTATTACTAAAACAAATTAGATGCATTTATCTAGAAAATGTACTAAAATTTTAACTTTTTATTAAAATTAGAAAATTTTAGAGCTGATTGAATAAACATTATAAGAAATGTTACATTTTTTATGAGACCATTATTTTAATAACAAGTCATAACTCGAAAAGTATTCATACAATAAGAAATATTTTAGTACATTCTCTAGAAAAACATAAATATCAGGTTCAAAAAGTTTTAATTACATTCGTAATATTTTGAGTTATCAGACTCGCTAGATAGATTTTGAGCAATTTAAATGCCCACTTCTGGTTGATCAAAAAACCCACTTCCGGTTTTTCTAAGTTTATAAAATTGATTGTAACTTGGCCTCTAGGTAGCGTAGAAACAAAACAAAGTATGTTTCGTAAAGTCAAAAGATAGCTTTGCTCAATAAAACAAAAAACAAAAATATCTGTCTTGACTGAGTTTGGTTATTTTCAACGTGTTCGGATACCTTAAATATTTTACAGTGACTTAAAATAAAAGAATAATTCTTTTTACTATAATTAAAAGTACGTTGAAGGCTATATATGTCAAATATACACATATTGGTATAAAAAAGTGGCAAATTTTATAAGGTAAGGTCATAGATTGTCCGTCGATGGCTTATTATAAAGAGCGCTAAAATAGTCATAATTACTTTGTACATTATTATTTGCTTATTGGGAAATAACAAGACATTTATACTTCCAAATAATATTTCCATTTCCAAACAAGTTTCATTTTGAATATTAAAAAGACAGACACCATTAGAGGAGAATGTTGCAACTAGATAACTTGTAAGTATGTAAGTATCAAGTGGAACTAACTCACCATGCCAGACATTTTATATCAAGAAAAGAAAAGAAAAAACTCAGTCATCTACCCTTCTCAAGAAATTTATTTTGTCTGCCAACTTTTATTTCCTTATTACTTAAAACTGTTCATCATTCCCCCCCTCCCCTCCCGCCATCTCCCACATTATAGCTGGTATCACATCTAAAAATAAATACTTCCCATCACATCTACGTTTGTTTACTTTGGATTTCTCAGACTGTTTGGCTCTCTGCGAAAATCGCTTTTTTGTGTGTTATAATGACCGCTTGAAGAGGGGATTATCGTCACATCTATGGCGACGTTATGACATAATGTGACGAACGTTAACCTGTCACAGAAAGTTCGAAGAAACTGTAAAATTTGTCTCCAAGAATAACAACCGCTGCTTCTTTCACAGAAGTCATGGTTTATTTTTCTGTTAATAAGCTTCTGAAATATTAACTGGAGCGGGTACTTCCGCTGTTTCACCAATGTTTGTATATCTGAGACGCTTACGGCAATCGTCTGGTCTGAACTGTAGAACGTACCTAGGGTGTGATGTACGAGGCAAGAATCGTTGATAAGTTAGGTTTTGCGTTGTTGGAACAGTATGCTAGTGAGTATGGAAGGGTTTCGGAGAACTGAGCTTACTCGCTTGTGCAGTGAAAAGAAGTAATTGAAATTTGCCCTCATATCTGTGCAATTCAGTTGGATTTTTACTAAAATAAATTCTTTGTGAAAGTGGGGATGTTATGAAAATTTATTACTTTACTCGCTCATAGAGAATAGGAGATACTGAAATTTTTCTTATCTATAGAGTAAGTAGAATTTTGTTTGTATAAATACGTTCAAATATATTTATCTGAATGCCTCATTTTAGTATTGAAATATTCCTGTTTCTGATATTCATTTGGAAATTAAAATAATTGAAGCATCCGGGGATGTCTCTTTTTAAATATTGGAAAGTGTTCCTGTTAGTACAAATGTGAATCCTCTCAATTTCTATTAAAAATTAAAAAGGTTGAACAATAAAGTTTCAGTCGAATAAAGAGGCAATATACATAAAAACAAAAAGGGATATTTAGATGCTTTCTTATTAATTAACATTTCTGTCAATTATTGTTTTTAGTACGCCTTTAAGAAGCAAACCATTTGATATTTTTGCTATTTTGATATATTTTTGGTTACAAATTGCAGATATTTTTAATATCAGCTTTCTCCAAATAAAATTTTTGGCTCTTTTTCAACGTTTATGAAACTCTCCTGAAATTAGAAAATTCAACCAAAGAAATGTATAACGGAATCAAGTCCATGTTTAAATGTGCTTTGATTAAGAAAAAGCCAAATTTTCTTAAGGAAACTGATGTAATGTAACTTTTGAAGTAAATATTTATTTAAATATATATTTAATATTTATATAAAAATTTAAAGGTCATATATCCATTAAATGAGAAGTAATTTCAAATAGTTTTGATATGTCGTTTATTTGTTTTTATATTCTTATTTCTTGTATTTGTAAATAACTTTATTAGCAGATCTAACTGTTGTTATTTTACTATTTAGAAGTTATACACACGAATGCACGTGTTTGTTATAGGATGCATTTTTCCTTAATTTCTTACATCCAGAATAAAACACCATGCTTACAGATTTTAAATTTCCTAAGACAGATTTTAAATTTCCCATGCCTAAACGTATTTTCTTTTATCAAAAAGTACTTTATTTAAAATATTTTATTTTTAATTTTTAATATTTTATAATTTATTTGTATCAAAAATACTCTACATTTTTCTTCATTTTGAATATTGCAAGAATGACTTTTTCCTATCAAATTTTATTTATTATTTTAAAAATGAAAACGAACTGTTGCATAAAATTTTTGTCGTTGCTTTTTCAAGTTAAATAGCATGTAATTATGCATCCACACACATAAATATTTTCTGTTTACAGTTACTCTTAAATAAAAAAATGTTCTAAAAATCTAAATATAAGCAACTGCTACTCTTCGAATGAAAGTAAATACATAATTTAAAAGTAAAATTCAAGATAAAACATTTTGAAATTATTTCACAGATACAATTGTGGTACATTCAATAAGTCTAGTTACAATCTCACAAAATCTTTCAAGGTTCAAAACTTAATTAATTTGATGACTTTCCCTTTTCTGAGTGACTCTGAAAAAGTAGCCATACAGTTTATAATGCGAAAATTTATTGCAATGAACCATTGAATAGTTTTCACGTTTTGTGACTCCTTTTCAATTTTACGTTCATACCACCCAGGAAAATAATATAATAACTGTTTTAAAAATCAAACAAAAGTGCTATTTTAAACTGTGGCTCATTTTCTGTGACCCGAATACTTGACCTCTCTGTTTATTTTCCATTAAAATTCATTTAGTTCTTTTGACCTTTTAAATTAACTCTTCTCCCTTAAATTAGGATAAAGACCAAAGTAACCCATGGCCACGAAGATCATATGATTAATGCTTCTTTTTATTAATTTTTTCTTTCCATACTGGGCACAAAAATCTTATGATTAATAGAACTGAACCTGATTTAAAACTTACGGATTTTTTATGTGTGTGTTATCTTGGCTAAACGTGTTGAAGTCTGAGAGAGTGAAACCCAATATTATGGATACTAATATCACACGAGAATATTTTTTGCGATTTTTCATACTCACTGAACTTTTATGTCTTTCCGTTTTGTGAGCGATGACCTTAGTGATAATGGATTTTTCGATTTTTCAGGTTTTTGAACGTATTTGACTTGTTCAGTAAGATGGGCGAAGTGGTGAGTGAAACCGTGAATGGTGTTTCCTTAGCAAGTCTGACTACGGAGGAATCGCTTTACAAATTGGTGAGTTAAATAATAATTTTCTCTTAAAATGATCATAAACGAAATGTACGATACTTTTGTGTTTGTGTGTTGTATGCTTAAAATATTTTTTTGAAATTATTATAAAACTTAAATGTATAAAATCTCGACTTTTTGAAAAATGTGAGGTTTTTTCTGATAGAATTTTTTTATATCATGAATATCAGAGTGGATGTGTATATTTCTGTGTTTGATATGCATATCTAACTATAATTCTTATTGTGTTAACTTTTCCTTTTAAAAATTGATTTAAATGTGTGAATAACCATGGACGTAGCTACTGCCGTATCATTGATACGGGGCCCCAAGCTAGAGGAGCCCCAACATGCGTAACTACAGACCCAATAACAGAGCTCTCATATCTAAAAAACAGCCCGGAGGAATTTTGATACAGGACTCACTCAGAAATAGCTACGCCAGTGGTGAATACATTTAATTTTGACGTGTCTGCGAAAAGATTTCAGACATTCTATATTTCAAACTGATATAACAATGTAACGATTTTGTGCTTTTGTTATTCTACTACAATTTAACTAACTTTTATAGTGTTTAATCATTTATCGCGAAAGAAATTTGCTATAAATATTATATAAATAATAAATTTTCAATTGAGCATTAAATACATAATGTAAGTAAATATGAAAGCAAGCATATTTGTTATGTTTTTTAAGTATTCATGAAACAAATAAGAAATGTAATTGAATTAATAAAAGAAAGAAAATATAATAATTATAAATTACCGTAAAATCCGGCGTATAACGCGTACCCATACTTTCAAGCCACAATTTTCAGTTTTTAAGTATATTCGCCGTATAACGCGCACTCCCTTTTTACGAAAAAACCTGAAATGTACGTGAACAATGCTTTTATGCTTTTAAATAATTTATTCAGGTGTTATTCCTGCTTTAGAAAAACATAGTATACTTATAGAACTATAATCCTTTAAATTCATATGAAATGTCATTTCTGTTAAATAAATAATATTTCGATATATGTAGAAGTTTAATTTTTCCTGTGCTTATATCTTTTTAAAAATTTTTTTTAAAGCTCTCATTTTTATACCCGACGTATAATGCGCATCCGTAGATGTCGATCTTATTTTTGTGTAAAAAGTGCGCGTTTTACGCTGGATTTTGCGGTAGTTTATTATTGATGCTTAGTTATTATCTTACGTTTTATAGGACCAGAAGTGTGTTTGTTTATATACGCAGAAAAACTTTTTTAAACAGATAATATATTATTTTTTTAAGTTGGATTCAACTGAAGATTTCGATGAGAGGAAGAAAGTCAGAAATCGCCTGCGGCAATTGCAGGCAGAGCTCAGAGGTACATTCTTGGATACATTTCTGATTGTTTTACTATTATTCTCTTATCAGATTTGTTTATTACAGCAATATTGATACATAAATAAGATAATTAATACATTAAAAATATTACAATGTATTAAAATATTTATTAATGTTTCAAAGTTGTCTGTTAATGAAATACCATACCGAACATTAAAAAATGAACAGGAAATAATTTTTGATTTTGCAAAAATGCATTGACTGATTGATATTTAAATTAAATGCTTCAATGTGTAATCATAACAAATATCAGATGAAAGGCACAATTCCTAAGATAATAATGCTAGATAAGGTACCATAAATGTAATTATATACAAAGATCCACATTTGAACAGTAATTTTAATGTAGAAAATATTTATTATCCTGCGTCAGAATAAGGTACAACTACTCATTAAGAAAAAATAAATTATAGTTTAAAAAACTAAAAAACACCTTTTTATAATTAATCGAACTAAATTGTAACTTAATCTTTCTGTCGCCAAATCTAGAAATGGGATCTGAAAATGGGAAATCGTTAATTCTAATGATCGTAATCAGGACAATGGAACAAAATTATAAAATTATTATATTGTCATCGGTCCTGGACAAGTGAGCAAAATTTCAAATTAATCTGAGCTTTTAAAGTGGGTAAAAATTGAGTTCAAATATTCCGTTACATACAAATGAAGCTTATAAAAGGGTGTTAATAATAAAAAGGATTTTAAATTCCTCGCGCAAAATCCAAAGCATTCAGTGAAGTCAAACAATATATTAATAACTTTAATAAACTTTGGCTTAAAGACATAATTTCTTTATTAATACCTTTGTGTATTTCGAGTCATGAAATTTAAAATAAATGTTATTTGTTGCCAGTTTGGTGCTCATTTGTTATTTAATAAAATCCATTTTACTTCGTTGTAGGATGCGTTATTTTAGAATCTTTTGATGATTTATTTTATTTTCATCACATAAAATATAGTCTGTGAAATACTAATTTTTTAAGAATTAAAGGTAAATAAAAATATTTAAATATACTTTGTTTTTTGTTTTTTTTATATGAGTTCGAGAAAAGAGAGATCTTTCTACAGCAAATTAACCACAAACATTCTTTAAAAAAATTTCTATTGATTTTAATAATTTCACTGAAACATTAAAACTATATCAAAAAAGTTTTGATTATTATTAATTAAAATAACCTATTTTTCGAAAAATTTGTCTTGTTCGTAGTTAAAATCAGTTTTTTTAAAAAAAAGTATTCCGTTTTCTTACATCTGCCTTATATTATATGAAGCACAAACTCGCATAACATGTCGTTTTTAGGAGCCAATAAATGCTGTTATGTAGTGTAATTTTCATGCTAAATTATGTATGTTTTTAACTATCATACTTTTTCTTCTTAAATAAAAAATTGTTCGGTACTTCTTGTCAAAATGAAATATTCAAGAAAATTTGAGAAATAGTGAAGTTATCAGAAAAATATTTCTTTTCTCTTATTTAATATTTAGCCCTATTTTGCCAGGTTCATTTTTTTCGCCTTTTTCACTTTAAATCGAGGTATTTTTAGTAATAATGGAATATGTAGCTTCTTTTATTAGATATTAAAATATCAGATGATTTTTAACGTGCATATTAATCTTATTGCACAGTTTCAAACTTTTCTTCTTTTTATCGTACAAATTTTAAAAATATTTTGAAAATACCCTTCGTTTATTTTTTCTTATACGAGCTTCTATTGCGAAGTTCAAAAAGTTCTGAAGGTCTTCAAACTTTCTGTCTTTAACATTTATGTGTAAAATCTATTCTATCATTTCCTAAATTGAAAATTGTCTTAAGATTTTTTATCAAACATCGAATACGAAAAATCCCTTCAACTTTTTACTTATCTTTTAAGTCGAACATTTTTCCAAAGAAACATCTCATTTTAGCTCAAAGGGATGAAGCTATGAAAAGACGCGAGCAAGAACGTGAAGAAATGATTCTGCAGAGAAAGAAAGATGCCGAAGATTCCAAAAGAAGAATGCTGGCTATGTATGACCATGCGGCCAAGTCCGGAGTTATGGACGTTAACATATACAAGAACAAAGAACGTGAGTAAATATAGAGCTAAGCATGTAAATATTTTCAAACATTTGGTGTTCTGGCTTCTTTCGGTGGCACAATCGCATTCAGTATCAATGTGATTTTCCTTCACTTCAATTTTTCCACTTCCTGTGTTTAGTATCGCTAACAAATTAAACCGTTTCTGATATTTGATTAAAATGTCTGCTTTGGAGTACATCAAATTTCTCCAATCAAGTCAATTTCCCTCTAGGATTTTGTAAGAATAGATTAAAAATGTGTTGCCTATATAAAACTCTACAACTTTATTTTTAATATACGTTTCAAAAAAGAAGCATCAATTTTTTCAATGCAATGCTGTTGAAACTGTGTACCGTATTTTTTTTTTCTTTTCTAAACAAGCTAAGAAAAGAAGCAAAATTATGTGTGAAAATATTTCAAAGATTTGAGAACTACATGATGAAACTGTTGATTTTGTGTAGTTTGTTGCATACCTTTTTACTTACTCTTTATTTTTAATCATGGTAAGGATTTTTTTAATGTACTTGTAATCATCGTTTGATCAGCTTAAAATGACCCCTAGTTATTTTAATGAATAATTTAGCAAAAGCTAGTGTTTTTATATTTTAAATGAAATTTTATTTTAAAAGTAGAATTTTATAAGGCAAGTGTATTGTTTCAGCAAATATTTTTGGGGGTTTAATTTTCAATAAAACGTACCATTAATTATTGAAGAAAAAAAGTAAACGCGAAAAATTAGTTTGAATTATATGTTAACTAGAAGAAATTTAAAGTTTTAACATTAACAAGATCACTGAATTGTTCCTGTCTCAGTTTACTGTTTGAAAAATTTCATAATTTAATTAATTAAAACATTGGAATAATTACGATAAAAGAAACTCATGTAATATAGTCATGTCAAAAAAATCTTCATTGGATTAAAACATAAGGATGTGACAAGTTTTTCAGAGAGGACTGGGAATTCTTGAATTATCTTGTAAAAACTTCTCTTATTATCAACGATTAGTGACAAATATTAAATCAATATTGTGTCTAGTATTTTTATATCAGAGGTGTTTTTCTTTCTTAAATACCGCTCTATAACATAAAAAGAGACGCCCCAAGAGGGAGCTATTTAAATGGAAAGAAATTGCATTTGTTCATGCCTTACGATAGAATATGCAAATAATTATTAATAATTTAATTAACTGCCAAAAACTAATTATAATTAGCTTTTGGCTGTCAATGACAGACTTGCGAGAGCTCTAGCGTATTACAACAAAACATCTACATAGTGTATAATTTCAACGCCAGCCAATGCTAAGAAAACAATTCAATGCGAATGTGGTTTCTGTTGATCTACGTGGGCTGTGACTGTCGAATTTGCGAAACACTATAAGCAGATGTCACCTTTTGATAGACGACCTGCAATTGGACTAAAGGAAGCAATGCTGTAAAATTGCACAATCGCTCAACATTTGGAGAGGAATTACGTTACTGTTCGACGATGTTGACTGCTGTAATAAACATCTGAAAGGTAGCGGTCGACTAAGAGAGACGACAGAATGCGAGGATGAAGTGATCGTCCGATCACCACTCATATTTCCTAATGAATCCTAATCAATCATCCAATAAGTAACCGGTACTCTATTGACAGTAATAATCACTGATACCCAACTAAGCGAACGGGGAGTGAAATCACGAAGGAGCGTCGCACATCGCCAAAGGCGTTTAAAATGGTGCCCGGAAAATTTTATGTGAAATCTCACAATCTGGAGTAGAATTACCTTTAACAACGAGCCCCACTTTGAATCGCGCCCCGATAACCTGCAATGGCTTGTCGGCTAACATCCACGATATAGCGTGGATACATGTGAATATACCACGATATAGCGTGGTATATTCATCTGTATGTCATCTGTCATACAGTCCAAGAACGAGAAATTTTTGGGATGCTAATTTCATTTGACAACCAGACATATTTGATTATCATTTGAGATATTCTTACAGCACGGCAGTTCATCATTGAGACTCTACGCTCTGTAGTATTGGTCTTTTTATTTCACGGACCCCGAATATGTACTTCTCAGGAGAATAATGCCCGACCGTGCACAACACGCCTCTCTATTGTTTGTCATTGTGTTTTTCCATCAATTTCCTAGACAGCATGGCTACCCAATAGACTCAATAGAATACATTTCCTAGTCAGCCAAAAAGAATATATTAGTACTCTGATGAGAAAGCCTCTTCGACTGTTCCTGTATCACTCCGAACTAACTTACCATTTAGAACTTGCATGGCAAGCAATTTTGTTCGATAACATTCGCAAACTTTTTAAGGCAAAACCCAATCGGATAACAACTTGCATCTGAACCAGAAATATAGGCCAGGGCATTATTATTATCATTGTTGCCTTAGATGTATCTCTTGAATAAAAATATTTAATTTTTATGATACTGTCAGCGTTTCATTTTCAATACACGAATACTTCTTGGCGCATAGTTTTTTATGTTATAAAACGTACATCAATGTGAATACTCAATGTAAAAACTTACACAGGGGATTTGTTCTCATTTTCTTAAACGGTGTTTTAAAAAAATGAAGTTCGTTATTTCTCATCTTACGTTGTTTTTGGATATCGTGGAGTCATCCACATCCCCCTTTTTCTACTTCTTGTATACTACAAATAAAAAGTGTTTAAGGGTATTGGATGAAAAGCTTCGTTTCTTCATTATATGGGGACAATACGGATTAAAAAATGCAAAATTCCTTCTGTTATTTATTATATGTGCTTGTTTTTTTAAAAAAAATTATTTTCTGTAGCTTCTGCTGCCGACGCTGTGCCTATGACTCCAAAGCGAGATCTTGTGGAAGAAGCCATCCAGCAACGACACAAAGAAGCTGAAGAAAGGAAGCGGAAAATATTAGCTGCATACGATGCAGCAGCCAGATCTGGAGTACCTGGTCCTAAAACAGCCGATTTTGATGCTATTAACAACTCTACCTCAGGTAAGATCGACGAACTGCTAAAATATATTTCGGTACTTCCAGGAAATTCATTTCTTTGAAAAATAATCTACTAGAAAAATATTAATATAAAATGACGAAAATTGACATATGTTTTATTTTAAGTTAAAATAAGTAATTCCAAAATTCATTTACTCTAAACACTTGAATTTGTGTTACTACTATATTGTATTACATTTATTTTGGAGGAAGTTTTCTTACATAATTAAATTTCTGAGAAGGACATGTTGAATGAGATTAATGCTTATATTATATTTTTTTAAAATAACCATTTTATAAGAAATTAAATAAAATAACCTTCCTGTCCATTCTACATCTCGTTGGAGGAAGATTATATTTTGTCTATACTGGTCTATCAGAGATTCAGTATAATCTATAATGGTTATAATGTATGATACAGGAAGATTATATTTTGCCTTTATTGGTCTATCAGATTCAGTAATATCTATAATTTTTACAATGTATGATACTATTTTATATAGCTTCATTTCATTATTTTTTGTATTTATTACTATAAAGAAAGTGTTTTATACATTTTACAACTCCCTCTCCCCCCACCCTTTTCTCTTTCACGTATCTAATTTCTTTATTGTATAATCGATGTTAAGGATTTAAAAATTCAGTAATTAAAAAAATTTTAAATTTTAAATTAATCTTTAATAGCAAACACATGATTTACTGTTCACATTTACATGATTATTTGACAAAAAAAAGAGCTAACTACGAAAAGAACACCTCGTTTGCTCTAATCGAAGTCTATTAGGCCGTAATTCTTTGCACCTTCCTTTTTTACTTGTTTAAATATTGTTTTGTATTTTCGTCTTCTGTAATTTCCAATTCATTTTTCATTAGTACTGATATTTCTTGGCGATTTTTCTTGGTCCCCCCCCCAAGTTCCTTTAAAAAAACATTTTTTATATAGCTTGTTTTGAGTGTTATAGGAATGTGCATGAATAAAAACAAGTGCATGTATTATATCCAAGTCAATTACATTTAAGAAAATTACATCTAAGTCATCTCATGGTTTACATGTATCTATGTCAGCTAATTTGTCAATGCTACTTTTTCCATCTGCAGTTTCATACGTAATAAATTTATATAATAACTAGTTTCCTCCCCCCCCCCCTTCCTCTTTCATTGAAAATTTCTGCTTCATGATGCATCATAGAAAAAAAAGACTGCCTATTTATTATTTTTTTCGACTCGTAAACACAAGTAATATACGGTTGAAAATCAAATAACGAGAAAAATGTTCTTTGTTTAATATAATTGAAATTCAATAAAAATGGGGAATTTTTTTGGTGTTCTCCACCAGAACAGATAATTTTTTATTCCATAAATTTTTTGTTACATAATTTGTTAAGAAATTATATGTTTGTATGCGTATTATTGATACGGATAGATTATCTTAGTGAAGTAAGATGTCATATAAAAGATAAAAGCAATTCTACCGAGTATGAAAATGTTATACTCTAAAAAAGCTATATATTTTAGGAATACTCAAATATATATATATATATATAAACCATGAAAATTATCGAGAAATAAATTATAGAAAATGGTAGATTAAATCCACCCAGGATTAATTTACCAGGTTAATGGATTTCCTTTTTTTTCATGAAGGGAAATCATTACCATCAGCAGCGAAAGCATATTTTTTTTTTAAAAAAAAATTATTATTATTATTTTTGATAACCATACGAATTAAAATAATTCTTGAGAGAGAAAGCTGGGACATTATTGCATATCACGAAATATTTTAGATTCTGGACACTTTTATAGTACATGATGTATTTTAAATTTTTATTTGTTTCCTAAATTATACGATAAGCTAATAATGCACCTGTATAACTAATAGTCAGTAATAATAATAATTATAATAATACTATATAATGATAAATTATTTTATGTATTTTATAAATGTAGCTCCAGTCACACCTGTAGCGAAGAAACCACCCACTGATTGCACATTTGGCAATATCATCCCAAAGCCAGCTCAAAGTAAGTGACTATTTAAAAAAAAATTCATTCATGAAAAGCAATTGTGTTGCCGTAGTTCAGTGGTCTTCAAACTGTGTTCCATGGAACCCTGAGGTTCCCCGAGGCACATCCAGGTGTTCCACGAGGCACAGTAAAAAAATTGAAAAGAAAACTCAAAATGTGTATGCAAAGTGCATTCCCGTTCTCTATGAAGTTTGCATAAACACAAATATCTAAAACTCATGTCAGTCACAAAAAAACTAAAATTTTTATTTATACATAATCATATTTTTTGAAATACTTTTTTTAAAAACTTTTATAATAAAGTAACAATTTTTTTTTAAAATTGTTTGTTTATCTATGCTACCTACTAGATGGTGAGTATTATATTTTTTATACTATCCAGGGTTCCACGAAATAATTTTATACTCACAGCTATAAACATTTCTTAATGCCATTCAGAACAACGTATTTTAGTGAAAAACATTTCTTTCAACGTGAGTGGCTACAAAAACAAAAAATAAAAAATAAACAAATGCAGAATATTAAATACGACTGCATATCATTCAATAGACCTAGAATTAGATAGTTTGCGTACAAAAATGCAAGCATATATCCCAATAACTAAATATAATGCAATGGGTATTTGATACTTGTTTCACAAATCAGTATTATTACAGTGCGCGAGTAAACTATATTAAAATTACATTAAATATTTTAGTGAAAAATATAAGGTTTTTTATAAATTGTTTTTACATGAAGTACCTATAGTATGTTGATCTATTTTAAGATATATTCTTATAAGTGGGAAATGGGGTTCCATGAAAACATTTTATAGTTCTAAGGGTTCCGTGGTTGGAAAAAGTTTAAAGACCACTGCCGTAGTTTAATAAGCTAAATGTTTATCAAATAGTTTGAAGCGTAGAAATGCATTTCAGGATAGAGTGATACATTTAGTGATATTTAAATTGTTTAATAAAACTTATTTTATTTTTTGATATATTAGAAAATCCATTAAATAGACAATAAACTTTAATTAACTAAACAATTTTGAAAAATTTAAAACTGTGATGATTCTAATGGTTAATAAATTTATAGTGTTTATTAGTATTAAACTATACTTTATACTATAAAAATATTCAAGTTATTATAACTGAATTGTTATCATTTTTCTTAGCTAAATGCGTTTGATTGTTCCTTATTATTCTAACTAAGGATTTAGTACTCTAAACTTCTTTCCTTAGAATAATTGTAACCAAACTAATTCCAAATAGGATTAAATTTATTATCATTACTTTTTATTTAAACTTTATAATCTATTTAATGACATGTATTTTATTTAATGTGTTAGTTAAGTATTTAATTGCCCTTTATTTGTTTAGAGCGTATTCAGTTAAATGTACGTTTGATAATTGTTAATTAACCCTTCAAATTATTTCACAGTTGTTTCTAAGTTTTATTTCATTGTATTATCGTAATTGGAATCATTTTAAGTTGCGCACAAACTTAGTTACTTTTTATACTTTCTCCCAGTCTTCGTTGCGAGGAAAAAATAAATAGCTTCTCTATCCAATTCTTTTCAGACAATCAAAAGATATCAGCCAAGGCCAAGTTTCAACAGATGGACGCCGTCCAAAACAAGCAAACCCCGGCCAGGCCCAAGTGAGTCGTCGTTTTTATCTATTCTCTTGAGCAGGAAAAAAATAAGTTTAACTCTTCAGTTTAAAGATTGGAAAATTTATTTCCAACTCGTGGTGAAACTCTCCACGTGCGAACGTCACGGAAGCCCAAGCTAACAAATTTGTATCTAAGTTTACGGTAGACCTTGTTAGTTTTTGACAAGCAGAGAGACAGATATGCCGTTTTTATCGAAACCTGACTATAAACGGTTTGTTTCCCATAAATTTGAAAGTTCTGATGCACATAAAGGACTAAGAGTTTGCAAAAACAGAATTTGTGTTTAGTTTTTGCTTTAAAAATACAATTTAAAGTGTTTCCAAAGGGGAAAAGCATGTTGTTTTAAGCTTTGTGGTTTTGGTCCTTTACGGTTTGAATATCCTGGTGCTTTAAAGGCAACAAAAAGTTCTTACAAGATATATGCATTTGGAAAAAAATATGCAGTGTTTTAATTATGATATTCTCCCTTAAAATAAAACCTTTTAATGAGTAAAAACATATGATTTACTTTGATTGATTTTCTGTTTTGTATAGACTCATTCGTCTAACTTAATTGCAGTTCTATAAAAAGATTTTATTTGAGGTTGACAAAATGAACTAGAAGAAACAAGAGAGTACATAGATTCAGCTACATCTAAATCAATATCCTAATTCATCATGGAACTATAAACGCTAAAGATTGTTTAACAGGCAACGAATATTGCCTACACATGAAATTAACTCAAATCTTTCCCCTGTTATCTGTCTCTGAATTTCTTCTCTCGACTAATAAACGAGAAATTTTTTTAAAAAATCTAGAAACCTTTATTTTTTTCAATTTTTATCAATTTACATTAATTTAAAAAAATTAATGTGATATCAGAAGAACTTTAAACAATAAAGCAGAAGTATCCGGCGTATAACACACAATTTTTAATTTTTCGGTATAACGCGCACCTCTTTTTTTAAAAAAGAAACCTTAAATGTACGGGTCTTAATGTTTTGAAGTCATTTATTCGAGGTACTATTCCAAGTTTTAGAAAAAAAATAGTGTGCTTTTAGAACTACAACCAGTTAAGTTCGTAAGGAATGTCATTTCTTTAAAATAAACAGTATTTCGATCTTTGCAGAAGTGTTGATTTTTTTGCTATGTTCATCTTTTTATTTTTTTTATTTTTAAAGCTGACATTTTTATAGCATATAACGTGCACCCGTTAATTTCGATCTTATTTTTTGTGTTAAATGTGCGCGTTATACGCCGGATTTTACGGTAATTAAAAATATTTTTCGCAGCATGTTACATTAAATTAATAATTATAAATTCCAGGAAATATTATTTTTACTGTCACTTTCTAATACATTAAGAAATCATAGAAGTCGGTCATTCGAAAACGTCGAAATTTGATGACTAAAAATCAAGGATTTCTAAGCACAGCTGCTAAATATGTATATGAAAAAACTGAATACTCAATGTTCCCTTTCGAAATAGGAAATATCAAATATAGTAGGACAAGAAATGAAATTCAAAACAAAAACGCCGCCATTTTAATATGTACAGTTTTTTCTATATTTCTTTCAAAATACTTTTGATTCGTTATTATTCACATTATTAGTTATGAAAATTAGTACAATAAGAATTGTGGTCCACTTTCAACTTAAATTAATATAATTCAGTAAGTTATATATATTTCAGTAATTATATAGTCTGAATACTGATATAGAAACATTTTGATAAACAGGCGGTAAATTCTGGAAAGATTTTGAAAATTATTGATAAAGCAAATGTAACATAATACTCTCTCAACGTAATGACGCTGATAGAGTATTCTTAAATTAAATGATAATATGTATGAGTAAGTAATGTTTTATCTTTGTGAAATGAGAGATGTAAAAAGATAAGTTTTAATTTGAAAGCTTTTAGTATTTGTTTTATACTCGAATGGCTATTAATAATAGAACGATTTTTAGTATATATTATCTTTTCTGAAATAGTAAACTCTCAAAGATTCTTTGGGAAAATGTACTATTTTTACTCATAAGAAAAAAGATGCTATTGTTTTTATAACGAAAACATAAAAGTAGATTATATCGACATAAATATGTGAATGAATTTCCATCCAGGTGATCGTCATTCATTAATTGGAGACTGAACGTTAAACTTTATAAGTAGAATTTCTAAAAAATTGGTACAAAGCGTTGTCTTTGCATAAGTTTTTATTCATAATTAATTTTCAGAAAGATATAATAATTTTTTCACCACAATAATAATTTTTCACTTAATTCTCTGAAATGCTTTTTAATAATTTTTATAATGAGTTAAACTATGTATAGCTAAAATCCAATGTAAAAATATCTATTTTATTTCAGTGCTCATTATAGAACACAATAATGAACATTGAAAAATGTGTGCCTTATTTCAAGGAGATAGTTTAGTACATCTACTGGGTGTTGCCGAATTCGACCGACAAATTCAGAGGAGGGCTAGTAGAAAGCATGGGGTCACAAACCCCGTTTAGTCGGTGAAAATGGTGGTAATAGTAGCCTTCGGGAGAACGATGAGTCAGACGAGGGGAGTCATCAAACGAATGTTGGGATATACATATACTGCTCGAACGCCTCAATGGTGCAAAATACCTTATTTTCCTGTAATACGTCCACCTGCAGTTGCTGTGGGGACTACTGGTCAATGCGCATCAGAACGTGTGGTTCATGCACAATGGTGCAGCAGCACATTTTTCAATTGCGGTGAGCAACCCCCTCCATGCTACATATCCCCGAAGGTGGATTGGACGCGGCAAACCTGGTGCTTGACCTCCACGCTCCTTGGCAATCAATCCCTTGAATTTCTTCTTCTGGAGGCACCTGAAATCACTTGTGTATGAGACACTGGTGGTTATAGTGGAGGAACTAATGGAATAGATCATCGTCCTTTCAGCTGACATCGTCAGCACGCCGGATTCGTTTGAACGCGTCCGACAATTCCTTCATCCGTCGGTGTCGTTTGTACTATGACCTACACAACGACAACTTCAAACAGTCTCTGTGACAATCCCTTGTTGCGTTTCTGACGTCGAGCAGTAGTGCATTGCTCGTATTGTAAACATGCTTTACGTCTAATAAATGTATTTCTTACCTTTAGTTGCCCTTTTCATTCCACTCGACATCATGGCCTTCATAACTGTTTTTGCGAATTAATCCGACTAAACGTGGTTTGCGACCCCCATGTTCTGTGTTGATTTGTCGTCCCCGTGCTGACTACTATCACCCCTCTGAATTTGTCGGTTGAATTCGGCAACACCTTGTATGTTCAAGTAAGGATAGTTAAGTCATAACAAAAAAAAAGTTTTGTTCCCATTTAATATTTATTTTCCCTCCGTCATATATTGTATAAAATTAAATAGCTAGTACTTTCTCTGAAAAGATCGTCCAACCTTCAATATCCAATCCCATTTCATTTCCTTTTATAATCATAGGCCTTACTTTCCCACGTTTCTTATTCCCTATATCAAAGATGGTAAACCTTTATGGATCAACGTGACATTTGTTCTGAAGAAATGTTTATTGAGGTATAGATTTGCCTGTCAAATAATTTTGACTTGTGTTTATTGGGAAAATAAACCAAATACTAACAACTCTCAACACTCTTTATTTACTACGAAAAAATACATTTTACACTGTATTGTTGTAAATGTTTTAGTTATACGTGCAATTCAAATTAAAGTAACATTAGTGTGACTCAGTGGCTTAACGGAAAATATTAGCCCACCCCCTTCAAAATCGGGTTTGGGGCCCCAAGCCAAAACACGTACTTGGCATCAGTCAGGCTTTGGCCCCCGCCCTAGAACCCTGGACTCCCCGCGATGCGGGAGGGGATGTACGTTACGCATCTGGTGTGACTTTTTGTTGCAGATTAGATGACAAATAACTTTTGTTAGGATTGTAAGACAATAATAAACGAGTGTGCTCCTTGACGCCTCACACACCACTACCGATCACTCGAATTTGTTCGTAATACTTCATAGTGAACTTTGTTATTTTGAACAAAAATACAAACCGTTTTGATTGGTGGTGTGCCCTAAATATTGCATCGTGTGCCGTCAATGGCACGCGTGCCATTGGTTCGCCATCCCTGCTCCATATGAAACCTAACCTAAAATATGATGATCTAGCAGTTATTGAAATATGTAAATATAAAATCCAGCTCAAAATCAGACACAGTTAGCGTTGGTTTGCCTGGCAGTGATGTTAAAAGTTGTCTTCGTGAATAAATAAAAAACTGTTAATCGAAAAGAGTCTCCATGCTTTTTTCGAAAGTTACATATATTAATATTTTAAATATTAAATAGTTTTGAATTTTACATTATAGATGATAAATAAATAAACAGTTCTAAAAATGTAACAATTTTTTTTTGCAGCTTCAGAGCAGGTGGGGGTGTGACGAGAAGCGCAAGTGACATTAAAGACATGCTTCTGCACTGGTGTAAAAGCAAAACTAAAGAATACGAGGTAAGAATTAAAACGAAGGCTATTTTAAAGTTCTAGCTATACAAACCATTTCCCCTATAAATTTAATAAGGGTTTACCCATTACAGTTAAAATATGCACTTTAAATATTGTTTGTTGCTCTATCTGAGAGGTCTCCGACCTGAGTTCCATGGAATTTTTGAAAGGGATTAAGTAGGTGATCATTATTTTCTTAATCAAAACGCCAAAAGTTTAGTAAAATTTTAATTTTTACAAAAGACTGAATTCTTAAAGGCAGTTAATTTACTTGCGAAAATAAATATAAATAAATATTTAATGGATAAAATAAAATCTTAATTTTCTTAAAAGTCGCATACTTCAAGCATGAATGAGTAAATTATTTATTTATTATTGTTTATGTTACTTAATTAGATGTATTTTTGGTAATTTGCGGAAACAATCACAAAACAAGTAATAAGTTAACTTTAGTATTTACAGAGCTTGTAAGGAACACAGAAAAGGGGAGGAATTCTACTTGCAATTAAAATTTTAAAAATTTGATATATAACATTAAGACTATATCTCTGAAGTTCACTTTAAATCTGAATTTCTCGTCAAAAATCTATGTCATCTCTAAATAATGACTGTATTTTTCTTATAGAACTGTCTTGAAACTGACCAGTCTTTATAAAAATAAGATTGTAGTTTTAAAAACGACGAAAAATGTCGAAAATCTTTCCGTGTCGGTTTCTTCGGCGGACGTAACGCTTATACAATTTCCATACCGAGGCCCTCATATGAAAATCAATTCTTAGGGAGTAAATTCCAAAAACACGGAGATTTAACTGAATAAATAAATACTGAAATTTTAAAGAAATTATTTTAATTTTATAAAAATCATCACTGCCATTTAAATGCAGATTATGAATTAAATGTTATAATAACATTCTCATTTGATCTTTTCAGTTCTAAATTATTAATTTGAGCGTTGTTTTAAAAACGCGATTAGCACAGTTCTTTAAAAAAGTAGATGTCTTCATCGTTATATATAAGCTTCCTCAGACAAAAGTTACAGTTATACAATTGAGGAATAAATTATTGAATTCCATTTTTATACAGTTCTTTCATATGTACGTATATATTGTATAATTGTACTTTTAATGGTAAAGAATCAATAACGCTGACTGCTGTACTGAAGGGCCCGGGTTCGAATCCCAAGAAGGTGTGAATGTTCATAAAGACATGGGAGCGTGTTTTCTGAATATTCGGTAAATCGAAAATCCTCTCGAGAAGTTGGTGGAAGAAGGAAAGGGAAGGAAGACCACCCCCGATTTGTTTTCCCTGAAAACTGGGTAGAACGACGGGGTTGTTTCGAAGAACTTGGTTCTGCCAAACCCTTACCTCTGGTCATTACAGTTAAGAACGGAGATAAATCGTACTTTCACCTGCACGGGATCAAAGCTGCAGTCAAATGACAGAATTAACCTAGCACCCCCTTGCACGATGAATTTCTTAGGCATCGATCCGATGTTACTGTAGCGTGAACACGGGCCCGATTGGGTGGAACCAGTAGCAACAACAACGTAGAGTTAAGAATCTCTTTTTGGATTTTAGGCAGCTGCGTAGAAATAATTTAATTTTTTTAATGAAATATTACAAGATAGTTTTGTTTTTCAATGAAAATATTTAAAATATATTTATTTTACTAGGCAGCTTTACTAGGCAAATATTTTTTCAAAACTTATTCGATTCAGTACAAAACAAAACTGTTTGTTAAATTAATAAGCGAAACCGAAGAAGCTTGCTGACACTGAGTTATTGACAGCAAAATCGATGCAGATAAATAAATGAGATGGAACATTGAAATTAAAAGGTCATCAAGATTAGATAGTTTGACCAATTGATCTTTGTCAACAGTTAGTTATTCTGTTTATAGAAATAGGTTAAGAAGTAAGATAGAACGATATGCTGATGACAGATTCTCTCAAAAATCAGGCAGATAAGCCTTAAATGTTGCCAGTGGTGGAAATAACAACGCATCGGCCAAAATATAAATGAATCATTTAACTTATCGCGTGCTGACTGAAAAGTATTTTTTATTAATATCTTTCGATTACTTTGATAGAGCCTGAGTTTAATAGTACTTATATGAGTGTCTTTTTTAAATTTTTGAGATTAGTATTATCAAATTTGGTTGTTGTAATATAAATACCTACGGGATAAAAAAATTCTGGATTCTAGGAGATAAAAAAGATTTTTTGGGGATGATAAGTGAAATGATGCTTATTAAAGTTTGTTTATAGTCTGTTGAGGAAATAGATGGCGCTGTTTCAACAGCGTGTTGTGCAATTGTCATGGGAGAATGATGTGTAACTCAGTAGCGAGAGAGGAGCGTGAAGGTCGAGATTAATGGTTATGGGATTGTATGTGTGAGGCCGTTTAGCTTTAGTAGTTACAAAATAAAAATTTATTTATTGTTAAAAAGAGTAGCAGTTAATTTTAGATAGTAATTTTTACAACATAATATTCTTTTCCTAAAAATTGAAGAACTTCGGATTATTCCAGGAAAGAAATATACATTTCTTAGATAGCTTAACATTGACAAAGAAAAAAATTATACATAACAAAACAGTGATTTCAAACTTTTTCAACTAATAGAATCCCTAGAAGTTGAAGGTGCTTTTGTTGAACCTCTAGAACTAGAAAATGATGTTTCGTGGAACCTCCATCGTCATACACATTACTTCAATAGATGTTATATCTCTACTGAAGAAACACCTGAAAAAGCGCTTCAACTGTACAACGGTTATTCAAAGGCAATTAAAAACTGTGTCTGTCATTATCAAAAAATTCTAATCTAAGTATAATTACTCATTAATATTCATTAATTTGTGATCCAAGTGTCAGCCTATGATGTATTTTGATAAAGTTATATTGGAAAATGGGCTTGCTTTTTTTCATACAAGTTTCATCTGGGTCAATTTGTTTTTATTTGTTTTTGCAGTCACATACGTTGAGAAATATATATATTTCTCTCAAAGACAATATTCTGAATGGCATTAAAATGTTTATAAATGTGTGAGAAATCCCAAGTATTTTCTGCATGAATTTGCAACCTAAAATTTAGAAACTGTTCTTGCTTAAATTTAGATTTTAACATCGAATCTGTTGATATGTTGATAAGTTGTTTCCTCTCCTTCGTTATAGGTGTCTTTTCCACGAATACAAAAAGGTGCATTTTCCATTAGAAAACTATTTAGTTTTGCAAGACATTTTGCTAACTAACGAGTATAAAATTATCTTGTGGAACACCAGAAAGAAAACAATAGAATATCCACAATCTAATAGGAAGTATATACATAAAGATAAAATGTTTTTTAAGTAAAAAAAATAAAAGTTTGAAAAGTATTGCAAAATAAAGTTACTATACAAAAATAAAATTTTCAGTTTTAATGAAGGGGGGAGGGATGGGCTTCAGATACTTGTAACTATATAAACTTCATACAGAACGCGTGAATCCATTTTGTATATACATTTATTTCTTCTCGATTTTTTTATTGCGACTCGTGGAACCCCAGGAGCATCAGCTCCCTCAGGAAAAAACTCCAGGAGAAATTTATCAGCAATAAATGAAAATGATTTATTGCTGATAAATTTCAGACATAAAATACTTCAGCTTTGTTACTGCTCTTATATTATAAGTAGAAAAATTCATTACATCAGGATCTATCTAAGGCAATACTAAGAGGAGTTAGGGTCTACATAATAACGGGATAAATTAAAACCACTTTAAATATCTTTTTTTTTTTAAAAAAAAATTTCTTATTATTTTAGAAGTTTTAACAACAAAAGGTGCTTATTTATTTCCTCTATTTAATTATAAATTAGTATTGAATCCATCATGATCGAAAAATTATGTTTAGATAAGTTGAATGTAGAAAAAAGTACTATTTTTGTTTTCTAAGTGTTTTTACTAAATATTTTTAGGTATTGACAGAATCTGAACCCCTTAACTTTCTATAATATATCTAGTTTAAAATTTGATTAAAAGTTTTATTTTGTCTTATACATTCTATGTTATGTTTGTTAATAATCCTACGTTATGTTTCTAAAATAAAAATTGGTAAGACAGGAGAATAAAGTAACTCTTATAAGATAACTTGTACAGCTAAATGTTGTCGATTTGTATTTTTATTAGTTTTGATGCATTAGTATTAAAAATTCAATATTTAAATGCCAGAAAATTAAATTAAATTTTGATGATAAATAATTTTAATAATTTTAAACGAACAATTCACATGAGTACTTTTCTTATCTTATATGTTATAACAATCCTTAGCTCACAAAAACACATTATAATAAATTAAAAGAAATGAAAATGTGATAAAATAATTAAACTTAAGTATAACTTGTTGAATTTATTTATCGGTTTGAAAGAAAAAAGTTTTCAACATTAATTTTCTATGGATTTTTTTCTTTTATTCTTTTTTGATTAAATAAATGATCGTATAATTAATTGCTTTTATGACTATACAAATATGAAACATTTTTTCCTAATGTCTGTATTTGATGACATAAAATTAGAGTCATTTTAGTGGCATAGAATATTTTTAAAAGTATCAAAAATGAAAAAATAAACATCACAACTAGACACAGTTTTTCCAACATTAAATTTCTTAAATAATTTTTTTTCCCAGCAATTCTTTCGATGTAGTCAAATCTCTTATATATCCTATTCTAGTGTACTACTTATTTTTTATTTAACTGTTCTCCAAAAGGAGGTATTTTGTTTAAAAAGTTTTAAAGTAAAAATAAAAAAAATCAACTTCGGGATTTGAATTATAAAACCCATATTGCGGTTTAATGTGATTGTTTGTCTTTCTTATTTTTAAGTGAATTAACTTACATTATTTATCGACGGCATTTTCAGAATCTTTTTTTTTTGTGTCTATTTTCTAAATGTTTTTAAGTAAAGTCAAGGAAGTTTTTAGTTTTTTACTGGTACAAGGTTGCATAAATATATTTAAACCTTTAAATTTAAGTCGTAAAAATGATTTGTAATGAGGATTTTTCTCTTGCAGCGAGTGGAAATCACAAATTTTTCTACCTCATGGAATGACGGCATGGCTTTTTGCGCTCTTATCCATCATTTTTATCCTGATGCTTTTGATTTCGAATCCCTCAATCCAAAGAACAGGAGATACAATTTCGAACTCGCTTTCAGGGTGTCAGAGTAAGTATTTGTATGAAAATATTTACGACTGTGTGTAATAAGATCATACATACACAATAGTTTATTATTTGTTTGAATTTTCAAGGCGCAAAAAAAAGTGCAGTTATCTTATCAGATGAAAAAATATATGTGCTGTCTTTTAACTTTTTCTTAAAATTCAAGAAATTTAACTTGTACTTAAGATTTTGTAATTTGATGAAACTTACATTGTTGTAAAACATGTAAAAATTATCAATACTTATAGATCTAAAGTGCTTACACAAATGCATTTGAAGATGCAAAAGAATAATTTATTTTAAAAAGAAAAAAATCCAAGCTCCTGCATTCTTAGAACTGTTTTCAGAGATCCAGAATGTTATTCAGCATTTTTTTTAAATATAATTATGCGTTGTTTAGAAATATATCTAAAGCATATGCCTCGTTATGACAAAAATTGGTTAAGTATAGTCTTAACGATTTTACCAAATCTGCTCCAAATTTTTCCAAACCACTAATACATTCGCTACAATTTTAAATTAATGGATTTTATAGATGACAAACATTTTTGTTTCTTATCGATGAAATTTCTCATCAGAGAGACCTTAAAAGTTTAAAGTAAATTAAATTCTTCTTAATGAGAATACTTTTCATAAATAAAAATGTATGCTACTTGCTTTAATTAGGAAAAAAAACTTGAAGGAGATAGAGAGAGAGAAAGAGAGGATATTTGTACATTTAAGAACAAGAGGGAAAGCTCATACTTTAGAATATGTGCGCATTACATAAATAACAGTATTCTTAAATTCATTGCCATCTATAATATCATGTCCACTTGAAAATTACGTACATATCTGTTAAATGTACTCGAATATGCTTATATTTTGACTTAAACTATCGTTTTTTTATTTAAATATTTACTACAGTACATAATTAAAACTGATCCTTTTAAAGCAAACATTGTTAACATTTCAATACAATACATTATATTATAAGAATTATTTATTAAAGGATAAAATATGTACAGCCTCATATAGAGAAATGATATCAGCATCTTCACAGTAATTTACGATCTTATCATTCTAAACATCTTACAAGTATAAAAACATTTGTTAGTCCAGAAGTGGCTGTAACTGGTTCTGAGTGGTCGATTTACATATGAATTTTGCCTCATATTTACACAGTGTTTTTTAAAAATGTATAAGGATATATTTCGTTTCCATCCAACTGTGATAGATATACTATGTTTTAATATAATAAATAAAGGGGGAAAACAAATTTTAGTTTTTTAACTATACCTGCTCCACAATGGGCTCAATTCATGTGACGTCATAGTCATACGATAATTATAACCACGCGTTTTTAGCCAATCAGTTCAAAAACTCATGTGATGTCATAATCAACAGATAAAAACAATCATTCTTACTAATCAGTTCGTGAGCTTCGTTGTTGCAACCTTTCGATCTTTTCGGAAACTTACTCGTAAAAAATACAAATTTTTCAACAATAATAATGCATATAGGAAGACAAAATGCATTTTACTTAAAAGTACATGCATAAAATAAGATTTTTTTCATAACATTGCATGAAATGAAATGTTAAGGTATCCGACTACGTTCCGAACCGTGATTTTAAAAAGCGCATAAATGGATAATATTTATGATATTTACTGTCACTTAGATTAAAATACTTGTATAAAATTGTTTTAAGGACATTATGATAAAACAATTATTTAAATGCAATATTTTAGCGAAAAATTTACTAAGAATAACCTATTTTCAAAACGCGCGCGAGCGTTCTCCTTTTATAAAAATTGCTTCTGTAATAATAATATTTTGCTTATGTAAAGACTTCTCCAGTGGGTTTAAACTAGGATTTTCGAAAAATTTCCATTATTTTCAGAGTTACTACCAATTAAAATAATTATTGGCGTTTTTTTTTTCTTTAAAATTTCTCCCTTCTGTAGTACTAAAATATGGATAAATCCTCTTCTAAGTTATATATTTCAAAAATTCCAGGACAGATGTCTGAGCTATATATAGCAGTGTTTCTCAAACAGTAGGGGGAGCCCCCCTGGGGGTATGATAACCCTACAAGGGGGCGAGTATATCGAAAAGTCGAAAAGAAAAGAATAAAAAAAGTTATTAATTTACCGAAAGGAAGAAAAACAAAATACATCATCAAAAATCATAAAAAATAAAATACACATTTACACTGATATAATACACTTATATAAATGTATCAGTACTGCGCAATGTATTTTATAAATAATTTAACAAAACTAAGTTAAGAATAAGTTTAATAATTACCAGTGACCCTATGAGCATATCATAAAATTATATACAAAATTTAATACTTGCCTTGATAATTTGTACGGTTTATAATTAAAGTCGTGTTATAGATTTATGTCAAATTATATTATTGAATTCGAATACATTGTTATTGTATGGAGGGAAGCGCGATGAAAATTATGACTGAAAACTTTGTCGCAAGTATAGAAAGTTTGAGAAGCACTGATATACAGGCAAAATATAATTATAAAGAAGCATTTTTCATAAAGGAGAATCTTTTGAAAATTGGTCATTCTATGTTCATTTTTTATCAAAATATTGTATCTAAATAATTTTTTATTGTAATAATATTCTTAAAAAAATTTTATACACGTATTCTAATCTAAGTGACACTAAATATCATAAATATTATCCATTTGTACGCTTTTGCAAAATAACAGTTCCGAACGTAGTCGGATATCTTAAGAAATGAAATTTTATCTAAGTTTTAAAACTGAACAACAAGTACATTTAGTTTAATGCCTGTTTTGAATTAAATGGTGAGCACGTGTTTGTCTTTATCGGGTGACCGTTATGAATTGAGCCCACAGAAGAAACCTTTCCTAGAATATAAAAAAGACAAGGATGCAACTTACAGATTTTCAGACAATTATAGCTATCCTTTTCTTTCTTTTTTTTTTAATCCTATGCTCCAACTCCAAACTTTCCGTCATAAGTCGAAGAGCCGCCCAATACAATGAAAAACTAAGAGCGTAGCTACCGCCGTATCAATGATATGGACCCCCAAGCCTTAGGGCCCAACAAGTGTAAACAAAAAAATCTTAAGCTATTAAGAGGTCCAAAAGAGGGGCCCCAAGAATCTTCGATACACGACTAGCTACGCCAGTGGAAAAACGGTTATATAGTCTCCAAAGACACACCCGGCATTATAAAAATAACAAGTGTAAAACAGCAGGACATGTATTGAGAACCCAGTTGTGGGTACATCATGGTCACAAAGTGAGCAGGAATCTGTCACATTCCCATTCTATACAGGTTATCCTGCAAAAATACATGACCAGTAGCATGTCTACAACGGTCCATGCTGACTGCTCCAGATTAGCGGTCGTCAATCGGTGGTCCACCGACTACTGGAAGTCTGTTAAAAATATTTATGGTCTACAAAAAATTGGGATATTATTTATATTTTTATGAAGATTCTGTTAAAAAATGACGAGTAACAAAAAGTATCATAAAACGTGGAATATGCTTTAAAAAATAGTTACTACTTTTAGCAACATTCCTTTTGAGTTAAGTTACTTTTTAGCTACTTTTGCAGGTGTATCTAGCAACATTTGAAAGTGAATGTTGCCACGACATTTTAGTTTGTTGATATTGCTTTGCGCTGCCGGTTTGTTCTTGCTTTTCGTGAAGTTCTTTTTCAGTGATATGGGAATACAAATAGTGACGTAAATAAGTAACAATACAGTTATAGTTATCCACCATATAATGGCACACATGAGTGGTCCGCCAAATATGAAATTGTACATTTAGCGTGTTCCGTGAAGTTATGTATAAACATTTGTAAGGGATGCGCTGTATCATCCCTTAGTGGGAGAGGGTCGGAAGAAAGATTAACCATAATCAATGTAAACTTTGTTTATTAACGATTCACAACGAGAACCCAGATTCAACAATTCAAACTAAGAAATGCACAGATTACTAAATATGTGAAGCAATTGAGGAGTAGACGAGATACTAGGAGAATTAATAGTAAATTGGATCACTTACGTCGATGCAATACACCTTCTAATTCAATTCTTTCAAATCTAAATTTAACGCTTAATTTTTTGACCAAATCATCAATTATAGTATTTATCAATTAAATAACGAAGTTCACTTGCCTAGCTTCACGCATAATCAATCACTGCTATCCATAACAGTCTAACCTCCTCTCTCCCTTTTAATTCGAAAGTTTAATTTTTATATACAAGACTTACACTCAAGAGCCAAAACATTATGACCACTCCTACATTTTGCAATGAACTCACCTGGATGACGTGGAAGGCACGTGATCAGGTGGAAGTGGTATTTAACTGCTGCTGGAGAGTCTGAAGAATCATTCTTTCACTTACTTCTGTTTGTGATGGGAAAGGCTGAGGTTCTAAGCGACTTTGATAGAGGGCAGATTGTAATGGCTCGAAGGCTCCGAACAAGTATTTCCGAAACTGCACGACTCGTGGATTGTTCGCGATCTACAGTTGTTAGTACTTATGCAAAGTGGATGAATGACGGTGAAACCAGCAGTAGACGACATGGTGTTGGTCGTCTACACGCTATCAAAGAAAAAGGTCGTCGGAGACTTTCTCGCGTGGTGAAGCAAAACCGGAGCCAGACAGTGGCTGAGCTGACAGCCCAATACAATTCAGGGCCAAGTAGAATAGTATCGGAGCACACTGTTCAGCGGACACTGGACACTGATGGATATGGGGCTACGCAGCAAAGGTCCCATTCGTGTGCCTTTGCTGACCAAGCGTCAGCGCCAACTGCGCCTGCGCTGGGTCCGGGAACATCGCGACTGGTCCATGGATCAGTGGGAGAGAGTTGTTTGGTCAGATGAATCACAGTTTTTCATTCATCAAGGCGATGGCCGTTTCAGGATACGTCGTCTTCCAGGCAAACAGTTGCTCCCTCAATGTAAAGTAGGTCATACACAAGCCGGTGGGGCGGTATTAGGCTTTGGGGACATTCTTTTGGGTGTCTCTGGGACCCGTGGTTGTGGTAGAGCATACCAATAATGCTACAGGGTATCGGAACATCATTGCGGACCAGTTGCACCCTTACATGGCGTCTGTTTTTCCAGCTGGAAATAAAATGTTACAACTGGACAACTCCCTGTGTCACAAGGCTAAAATTGTGTTGGAGTGGTTCCAGGAATATGATGCGGAATTCCAGTTAATGTCCTGGCCACCTAACTCATCGGATCTCAATCCGATAGAACACATTTGGGATGTCATGGGACGGCAACTCAGAGTTCAAAGACCACCAATTCGCAATATCTCGGATTTGCGTGACCATTGCTTAAGCATCTGGTACAATCTGTCTCCAACAAGGACATGTGGCATCCATGCCAAGGCGGGTTGAAGCTGTGTTGCGTGCCAAAGGTGGGCCAACTCGTTATTGACAGGTGGTCATAATGTTTTGGCTCTTGAGTGTAATTTACATACTCTCATCTTCTTCGAAGGAAGGCTTTCAAAAGAATAAATTTTAAAGACCCATTTTACCCCAAGAGGACTGTTAGTAAAAAGAACACGAATAGACCTGTGCTACATTGATTACAGCTACTCTAGACAAGGACCAGAAATTCTTGAATCCTGTCCTTTGCCTTCAACCCTAGAAACCCTGAAATTTTTTAAAAACATACATAGCGTTTCTTAAGGGTTGTACTGTCCATTTTTGTAATTTATGTATTAATTCCAATGATTTTCTTTTTTCAGGGAGAAAGCTGACATAGCTCCTTTACTGGACGTAGAGGACATGGTGCTGATGAAGAAACCTGACTGGAAATGTGTCTTTACTTACGTCCAGAGTTTCTACAGGAAGCTTCATGACAAAGACTAAGTTTCTTCACCATATTTTTCATACGAAATCGTTTCAAGGACGTGACATCATGTCTACAGTAAAGTCACGATTGAATTTATTTGTATATTTGATATGACACGCTGTTTGAGTCACGTTTACGCTACTTAAATATTTTTTTGTCCCCTCACCGTTCGATTGGATTAGAATAGGTTCAGAGAGAAAATGGTACGACTGTATATGATTTCTATCTTTAGTTTTGAAAGTGTTCGAATCCAGAGGCGATATCTAAATAAAACTAAGGTTCTATGAATGCAATGTACTGTTAACACGTGAACAGAAAAAAGAATGAAATGTTTCAGTTGCATTGGCTATTATTCTGCGGTTTTTATTGTAAGAGTGGACGCTTGATTGATTTTAGTTAAGATAAAAACCGAGTTAAAAATTTTTCAACAGTGAATTCGTATGTTTATATTGTGTAAGATACCTAATATGAATTAGTTGTTTGTATCAATAAAGTTTTATATCGAAGTGGTTTTGTAGATCAAAAAGTAATGTAGAATTTTATGGAAAAAAGTAGCGCGTATTTCATTCGGAACAGAGTTGAATATAATATTGTGTCTCAGAAGTCAATCAGAATTGTTTATTGCACTTGCAGTTAACTTAATTATTGTAAAATATAATGCAGTTTATTATTTTTTTGAAATTACATTGCATTTTATATTTTAAAAAGTTCTGTAATTTTAAAACTAAATTATAAGCAAACAAAACAAAATACTTTTATAATTTAAAAAATGATTGTTTAAAAAATAATTTAAGTTAAAATAATTTAAAATTGTAATAATTTTAATTTTAATTTTAAATAACATAATTTAAAATTAAATATTTAAAATGTAAAGAATACGCGTATTAAAATCTATATTTTATACTTCTAAAACACGATTATTTTCAACGTAACAAATAACGCAATATTTTTCATGTGACTTCAAATAACAAAAAAAAGCTCTTTTAATTGGATTTTTCATTCATATTGTATATAATTACCTCCAATTATGAGCTTTTAAAGCTTTTTTATAATAGAATTAAAAAATTAATTCAAAAGTATTTGATTATTTTATATATCCTTTTAATATTTTACGCATTATTTTTTAATCGTAAATGTTCTCAAATTCTATTTTTAAGTTTTTCAGTTTAAAAATGCATTCGAAGCAAAAGCAATGGATAAAAAAATGCCATTTCCTAAATAAATCATTTTGATTCTGAGGCCAATATATATACAATCTTGACAAATATTTATAACCTTTTAACTTAAGACAAAAATTATCATTAATAAGCTATTAAAATAAACATAGGTTGTTGTTTTATAAAAAAAATTAACTGTAGATACAGGTGTTTTATGCTAAATTAAAAATGGTTGATACTTTAAAATGCGTTTTTAAAAGAAATAAGTTTTAGGACAAATAATTTGGAAAACAACCAATGCCAGCTTTTTTTATCGTCTGCAGCTAATTTAACTGTTGGAAAGTTTTCTTAAAATCTAAAACATTTTGTTCCGAAAACCTTTAAAATTCGATATAGAAAGATATGTGTGTTTTTGATTCCATTTGTCTCAGCATTTTACATAATATTTCTATTTAAGAAAAATTAAATACATTTATGATTATTAAATTTATTTAATTATTTAAATTTTATTACTATTTAGTAATAAAGTAGTCTTGTTATGAAGTAGTCCACTAGTCAAATTTGAATGACTGAGCTTACAACAAAGCTTCACTTTTTTTGTACAGTTTTCATATTCTTTGTTATCCTTGTTTTATGTTTTTATTTTATAAGCTTTGTAATGTCTGAATCAAAATGTATCCAAGTGGATTTTCATCTAACAAATGTTGTTTTAATAAAAGATTAACCATTGTTATTAAGTTGTGGTTTTTATTTCGTTGCATTAATAATTAATATAAGGTTCTTTTTTTAAAAAAAAACATAAGTTTTATTGAATAGATTATTATAATAGAAAAAACTGTGCATTTGATTCATATAAAATTCAAGTTTGATTATTAATTTATGATTCGTAAAAAATTAAAGTAAATAAAATGTAAAAATAAAAATGCAGTTCAACCTGTAATTTATGAAAATCGATTTTGCAAATTTCTCTATTTAACAAACTTTTGATATTTTCTTCGTAAAACAACCTTCAAATTGCGAAATGCATTTTCTATTTAAGGAACTTTTTCTCTTATGATTCAATTTTTTTCTCCATATTTTAAAAATATTTCTGAGCATTTTAAGGTATTCTCTCTTTTAACACATTTTCCAGTGATCAAAGACCTTGAACTGATTTTACCAAGTACCTAACACACCGAGAGCAATAAATTTTTTCCCGTAGTTTTTAGCGCGTTTTTCACGTAGTGTAAAAAAAGCGCTATTAGGACGCAAATTTCGTCTTCGTCCTCGTCTTCGTCTTCGTTCCATATTTTGTCGTACCCTTTTCTCAGCCAATAATTAACCGATTGACCTCGGGTTTTCGGCATTTGGTCGCATTTGTGCCCAAGATGAGCCGAATCATATTTAAATTTAATAATTTTAAAAAAAAATTTAATTTTTTTTTTAAATATAGTTCTATTTTCTGTTAATAAAAAGTTTATTAGTTACATTATTGTAAAATACAACATGTGAAAAACGCGAAAAAATTACTTGGCCATGCCAATGATTGATATCTTGTTTAAATAAAAAATTCAAACAAAATTAATAGATTCAATCAGTAGTTAAATTTAAAGACGGTTGTGGTAATGCATGCTTAAAATTACTGGTTTTAAAATGACGTATGCTTAAAATTACTCTTAGGCTTAAAACTAGAACATGTCATTAACATTCATTAGTTTTAATATAAGTTTTTTTAAAGTTGGAAATCAGTGTATTCCTGGAAAATGATTGTTTTTTCACAAGTTTTTATTTAACTTGCAATGTATGTAATTTGTTCGGGTGGAATCTTGCAACTCAATTTTTGAAGCTGATATCTTCAACGATTGAGCTGAAATTTTGTATACACGTTTAGTTAGGATGACAATGCATGTTTTGACCATTTATATGTTCCGATACTGCAATTAGTTAAAAAGATGTTAATTACAAACCTTAAAACGTATAATTGTTTTACCTTTGTGGGCTGTTTATTTAGCTGTGCTCGGCGACGCAAAATAAAAACAAAAAAAGGATTTTTTTTTTTTTTTTTTTTTTTTTTTAGTTTTGAAGTTTTTAAAACAGCGATCTAATTTTTTTATGAAACTCAGACAGAAAAAAAATTACAGAATCTGAAAGATTATTTATTTCACCACGATACAATACAACTTTAAAAAAAAAAATTATATTTGTATTTTTTAAGATTTTTTTTAAATGAGTCAAAATCGATGTGTTTTTATGAAAATGATGTCTAAATTGTTGAGTATGAATTTTTTTCTTTTAAATTAATTGACTTTCTGTACTAAAACAGCTTATGCTCTGCTCTTTTAAAACCAGTCATTTAAAAAGATAAAACGCAAAAACTTTTTTTTGCGATTTTTCAAAAAAATACTCAAAATTTTAGCTAAACACTTAATAACTTCGTCATTTATGAAGATAATCTCACGAAACTTTTTTTTCGTGTGTAGAACAATATTATCCAAGATCTGTACGAAGACTGAAAAAATTGCTTAGAAAAAAAGATTTTAAAAAAATATTTGTGTTTTTCGTCTAATGCGAATTTTTGCAAGAATTCATTTAGCTAGACTGTTTGAAACTAACCGACAAACGACCTTGCAAAAATTATGCTTTGAATGAGATGAACAGACTGAGAATCCTGTCCATCAATAACTAAAAATAAATTAAAAGTTAAAAAAAAATTTTTTAAACAAACTTTTATGCAAACGCGCTCAAAAGAATAAAATAAACTTTTCCTTTAATACTTTTTTTACTATCAACATATAACGTCATTACACAATTTATATGATATAAAGCTTGTCGCGAGATTTACTGTATAGATAAACAAGAAAATTAAATAACTTGATCTGATTGATTTTAATTTTTAAAATTTTCAAACTAAGTAAATGCGAGTACTTAAATCTCGTGACGAGCTTTTATATCATATAAATTATGTAACGACGTTATAAGTTGATAGTAAAAAAAGGTTTCAAGGAAGAGTTTATTTTATTCTTTTTAGCGCGTTTAAATAAAAACTTGTTTTCAAAAAAGTTTTTTTACTTTTTTACTTTTAATTTAGTCTATTTTTCCTTGTAGATTAATTTTTAATGGATAAGATATATATATAAAGTAAATACGTAGGTATTAATTTCTAAAAAAAGGTGTTAATAAAATTGCTTTTTTCCTAATGCATATTGTTCATGGGTTTAAAATGTGGTTTATAAAGTATATTGAAAGATGAATCCCTTCCTATTTAATAATTTTCCACATAACGAATTTTTTTCGGAAATTTGCGACTTCGTTAAATAAAGGCCTGGCTTTATTTTAATCCTTATTTTTTCACAATGCAATTGGAGACAATGTTATGCAAAAAAAAAACCCGAAGCTTTAGAAAATAAAATTTTTGGATGTGCAAAAGGTAATCAAAAATTTTATTTTTTAATGAAAGATTATTTTTTTGTCTTTGAATGTTGATAACTTTATAAAAATGGAATTTAAAGAAATTTTCCAGCTAAAATTTTAGTTTATCAAAAAAGTATAAGAAAATATACTTATAATATATTTAATCGTGTAAGACGATAGAAAGGATAAGATACGAGAAAAAGATCGGGAAAAGTGTAATTAAAACAAAAATAACCGAAAAAACAAAACATTCAAATTTTTGAATAACTTTAAAATATTATGGTTATTGCGACCTTAAGGTCGCAGGTGAAGTTTGGGACTCCGAATAATCAGATACTGTTATAAAAATAATTAAGTTTATTTTGGTTTAATTAATTTACTATCAAACAAGATTATAAGAAGAGGGAGCAGTCAAATTAATTGGCTACCTTAAATTCCTAAAACAAATAATTAAGCACTTAACTGAGTGATCCGATGAAACAGCACTCGCCATGTCCCACCCGGTTCTACTTAATATTCCAGTCCAGAGTTTCGTGACAAGAGCAGCAAAGCTTCCGATAGTCACTTATCTTACAATAATAGCGGTCAATCACAAATCTTACAATAATAGCAATTACAAATCTTACAATAATAGCAGTCTAATGACTTCTAATACTCACTTTGCTAGGGTTTAAATAGCACTCAAACTAGCATAAAATCAAGTTCTCTCAACGGAAGGTGGTTTTAAACTCAAACAACAGTTAAAGAATTATTTTTTTTATCAAGAAGATTAGAGGAAGTATGCTAATAGAGCTCTTCACATAATGATTGAATATTTACTAACGTAACTCTCTGAATCAACGCCAAGATAATGGCAACGGAGCTCGTAATTCTTAAACCGTGGTCAATTGACAGAGGCACCTGAGTTGGCGCCAAACTTCGACATCTCACTTATGTTTGCACATTAAGCCATAACAAAATTATTGTACATCAGACCCTCTTCACGACGGTTCTTGAGTGGCATTAGCATTTGAACCTGGTTCTTAACAATGCAGGCCAAGAGTTCGTGGCTATGATCACTAGAATTTTCCAACCACATTAACATGCCATAAAAGCTTAAATCATTGCAAGATATTCTATAGGGACTATCATTGAGTATTTTGTGACTTCTAAGAATTTTTAAATAAACTTATTTTTTATTCTAATTACACTGTACACAAACGAAACTTTTTTGGGGAAAAAACTACTAGTACTTCTGATTTTTTAAAAATAAATCAAAGGAAAATAAAATATTTTTATCCTTTTTAGAAATAAAATCTTACTTTTCTCAAATGAATTACTTTTTATTTCGAGATTTACAGACTTTCTTTATTCTGTCATTTTCGACCCTAGACTAGTGTTTCTCAAACTGTGGGGCGTAATAACCCTACAAGGGAGGCTCGAGTATATTGAAAAGTTGAAAACAGAAGATTATTTTAAAAATTCTTCTTTGCTGAAAGAAAGTAAAACAAAATACTTTCTGACATAATAAAATACAAATTTATACTAATATAATACACTTACAAATGTATCAGTACTGCACAAGTTAATGACATGCCATGACTCCATTATTTTATGACATGCCCATCCTATGGGCATGTCATAAAATTATATACAAAATTCTATTCTTATCTAGATAATTTGTACGGTTTGTAATTAAAGTGTATTGCACTTTTACATCAAAGTATATTATTATTGAAAATACATTGTTATTATATGGAGAGGAGGGAGGGCACGATGAAAATTATGATTGAAAATTGGGTCGCAAGTATAAAAAGTTTGAGAAGCACTGCCCTAGACAATTGGTGCAAATTCACATTTGAGCCAAAGTTTGTATGTTGAGTAGTAGATTTCAGACAGTGGAACACGCATCCTACAATTACGCAAAAGGCTTAAAGAAAGTACAGGAACACACCTGTAAAGAGAATTCTTATAAAAAATACTTCGAAGAAAAATCAAGAATTTCGTTCGTAAATTCCCAAAATGTCACTTATTTGACAACTATACAAGAAAGCGCTCATGTATCAGAAAATTGATACATACCCAAATGTTCATTTCTCAGTATATCGATGTATTAAATAGGCAGTCATTAACTTCCTGATCAAAGATAATTATAACTATACTAGAATGCAGTGGTGCCCAACAGTGGTCAAATGGTACCGGGCCGCCTAAGGAGCATAAAATTATTTTTATTATATTTACTGTGATGTATTTCTCTCGGATTTGTGTGACTTTCCATGGAAATCATAATATTCCATGTTAAATCACTTTATGTTCATTTTTTGACGAAATTGTGTTTTATTCGAAGGCATATTTGGATTATTAAATCAAAACAATCTAAAATATAAACAATCAAAGTCTCCCCCCCCCCTCAGAGGGCCCAGGTAAAATTATCAAACATTGACCGGTTCGTGGCAATAAAAAAGTTAGGAAGCACTAGTTTAATGTACTTGACAATCACTCTCTGAAAAGTTTCAGAAGTTTATTACTATCTCTATTACTACAAAAAACCTTAAATCATGTATTTTTTCACTGCAAATATTTTAAACGCACCAAAAAATGCATTGATAATAAAATGTATTGCAATCAAAAAATTCTAAAGAAGTTTGAGCTACTTGAGAGAAAAACATTTTTACATCTTCAAACAAAATAGTAATAATAAATTTCCCTAATAATTATTTGATTTTTACCCCTTTAGAGCCGCCGGCGTATATATCCGTCTAGCTCAACCGGTACGTTATGTGCTCCGAACGCATATATCCGTCTTTCCGAAATAAGATTATTTTCATTGCGCTGCTATCAGTAAAACTATTCCGAAGGCTTTGGGCTGCAATGAAATAACCTTGACAGTGTTGGGGAAGGATTTACTTATTTCAGAGAAAAATTTGCTTATTTGCGCCTTTTCTTTCCTCCCTCTTCCAATACACGACTACGTGAAAAATGGTTGTACTGGTGAACGAATCGCGTAACTTATAATCGGCATTTAAGAGGTTAATTTGAGTCTTAATCTAAAGAAACACGAGAACCATTGGCAACAGATCTTGTAATTTTAAGCCACGAACAAGTGGCAAAGAGGACATCTGAGCTGGCAATTCTCTCTTTAAATTACCACATCAAACCAACGGGAGAACTTTGAGCCCACACAGATTTAACGTACATCGGCCTCTCTACAAGTCAGGTAGAATTCATAAGAAACCGAAGTCTATGATACATTTAAAAAAATTTGCAGAAAAACTGCTTAGTGAATGAAAAGGCTTACATATAATTAGGCTAAAATGATTTTATGAATTGCAGTAAATTAAATCACATGTCTCAGAAATATATAAAAGATGCGTAAATGATGATTAAAATTCGTTACATTGATTAAAAATTTCATAAATTTAATGGAAAAATGTCTGCAGCAATAGAGCAATAACAGAAAAATATTTGAAACAACAGAGCTGCATTTATGTATGAAATATAGAACTGTTTTGTAATTTTTTTGGAAAAAAATTCTCAAATGAATGATGATAAACATTCCACGTTGAAAACCATTACTTCATATTATCAAGTATATATTAAATATTTCATTCGATTTTGTAAACTTGTTCGGATATTATTTTAGAACGGCGCAATATTTTATTTAATTTTACAAATTATTTGACTTTATTTCATAGAATTGTACCACATACTCTCATTAAAATTAAAATAAATAAAAGTCTGAAAATTCATAAAATTAAAAAAGGATTTTTTGTTTAAAACATGTCGGAATAACATAAACGGAATTGCAACGAATAAAAATTCGAAAAAGACTATCAAAAAAAAAAGTGTAAACTTAGAAGTTACAAAATGAAAATAATATAAAATTCTTTTTAAGTCAAGCTAGAATATATTATGGCAAAACATCAATTGTTATAAAAAAATCTGCAACATAAAAATTGTTATTTAATTAATTTGATTATCATCGTTTTTTTTTAAATTTCTAACGATGAATTAGTGCTTTCATTTTTTTTTAGATTCATTTTTCTAAAAGAAATTATTAAATTAAATTAACCCAACATTTTTAACTATACTCATTCAAGTTATAGACACTTATTAATTGCAAATCTTTCCATCTGTTGAATCGTATTATTTAGCAGCATTTTTTAAAAACAATTTTATGTAGCATTACTGCTATTTAGAAAATTTTGCATTATTCTTTAAAAACAGAAGCAACAATTTTAAGAATTATCAAACAAATTTTACTTTTACAATTTTTTATTTCTTATTTTGTTTTTAATATAATCTATGTTGTGTGATTTTTATTATTTTCCCCCTACTACCAACTACACAACGGAAAACAGTTAGTTAAAGGTTTTGTGGGATAAGGGAGCAACATACAATAAAACAAGATATCAATCATTGGCATGGCCAAGTAATTTTAGCGCGTTTTTCACATGTTGAATAAAACAATAATGCAACTAATGAACTTTTACTAACAGAAAGTAGTGTGTACTATACTAAATTATTTTTTTTTAAATTTTAAAAAAAAAATTTAATTATTAAATTTAAATATAATTCGGCTCCTCTAGGGCACAAATGCGACCAAATACGAAAACCCGAGGTCAATCGGTTAATTATTGGCTGAGAAAAAGGTACGACAAAATATGGAACGAAGACGAAATTTGCGTCTAATAGCGCATTTTTACACTTCGTGAAAAACGCACTAAAAACTATTTTCCGAATTTTGAGAATTAAAACACTCTTTAACTACTGTCGCCATCTACATGAAGAAATTATAAACTTGAGTGCTCGAACGCAATTTTTGTTTGTTTGTAAACTTTTCTTATTTTGTTAAAAAAAAAACTTAGGGTTATTTTTTCTTCTTATTATTTTTTGCATTGGGAGTAAAAAATTTATAACTTGGATTATATTATCAAAATTACAAAAAAAAAAAAAAAAAAAAAAAGCAATAGTCAAAACCATAAGGCCCTTTTTCTCAAAATGGAAATAAAACAGATAATAAAAGATAAAAAAAAAAAACTCAACTCTTTTTTTTATGTTTTTGTTACAAGAAGAAAAAAATTCTTTCTCAAAGGAGAATTCTGAGAGTTGAGAAATGACAGTTTCTGAGATTATATGGTGCATTTTTAAACAAGGAGATTCCAAGTTTGATTTTGAGTTTAATGTGTAAAAGTTATTTCAATTCAGAGATATTTGGTGAAACAAATATATAATGTTTTTTTTTTTTTATTTTATCAAAAATACACAAAATTTTGTATTTCATAAATTATTATTTTTTTTCGTTTATGTAAGAATTAAGCAAAAGTGCTATTAACTATAACTATTCAAAGAAAGTTGAGTTATTTGAACTTAAAGAATTTCATGCATTTCTTTTCAAAAGAATAAAATTTATAAAACATTTTCGAAATGCACATGCGTGCAGAATTACTTTAATATATCCTATAGGAAAAAATTTTAAAAATTTAGAATTTTAAAATTTTTTCTTTATGAACCAATATAATTTTTTAAAAAAAGATTTTCCTTTTTTTGAAAAAAAGGCAAACGAAAAATATGGCGTTGGACCTCAGAATTTTTTAACTTCCGTCAAGTGACGTGGTTGACACCTGACCTGCAACCTCCTCTCTAAACTACCACATCACGCCAACGAGAGTATTTTGAGTCTCGATAGATTTAACGTTCATCAGCCCCTCTACTCAGAGGATCTACAATGGCACCAGGATTCGAATCCATGACACGCCGGAAACGAGTTCGAGTGATAACAACTAGGCTACTACTAGAGACATTCCAAGCTGGATGCTTTCTAGTAAATAAAGTGTAAATATTTTGTTAAAAGAAGAAATCAAATTTAGTGATGAGGGTTTAATTATTAGTGGAGTTATATACATAACCGTCAGGAAGATTCTCTATTCTTTAACTAAAATAAATCATAGTTGAAAAAAACTAAAAAATACCCTTTTATAGTTAATCGAACTTAGTTGTAACTTAATCTTTTAGTCGCCAAATCTGGAAATTGGGTCTGAAATTAGACGCCAGATGGCGATTAAAAACGATTAATAGAAAACGATTAATTAAACGAAAACGATTCCAGATACGATTTGAAAATGGGAAATTGTTAATCCTAATGATCCTGATCTGAACAATTGAAAAAAATTATTAAATTATTGTATTGCCATCGGTCCTGGACAATGAGCAAAATTTCGAATTAATATGACCTTTTAAAGTGTGTAAAAATGGAGTTCAAAGATCCCGTTACATACAAGTGAAGCTTATAAGAGGGTGTTAAAAACTGTTCTCCTCTTGTGCAACGCCTCATATATCAATTAGCGTTAAGAAAGGAAAAAAATTATATGGACTGGAAATTTACATACCTATTAAATTTCAATATTATGTTATTGATTAAATAATTTTCACGCATTTTGAATTTTCAACAAATTTATTTATGAAATTTTCTGAATGAAGGATATTAACGTTGCACTGTTCAGCTACACTAGGTGTTTTTTTGAACCATGGTCAGTGACGAGGACGACACCTGAGCTGGCACCCCTCTCCTAATGCTACACCACGCCAATGGGAGGACGTTTGAGCTCTCGACAGAATTAACGTGCACGTTCCCCTACACGGTGGGTCTTTAGTGGTACTAGGATCAACTCGTTACAAGCCAGCCACGACGAGTGTCGTATACTTGACCACTCGGCTACCGTGGCCATGAAAATATTCTAAAGACATTTCTTCAAGAACATCTTCTAAAAAAAATTTTTTTTTTGTTAAATGTGCAAGTTTCTATATTTATTCAAAGTAAATAAAACTACATATGTAAAAACCGAATTAGTGTCATTGCTGAAAACAAAAGTTCTTTACCTTTGATTCAATACTGGCCAATGCAAAAATCATTGCTTATTTTTTAAAGTGTAATATCATTATTATTGGAGTTTTTTTCAAAAAATATTTTAATTAATGCACACGCAAATTATTAATTTTACATTAGTTATAAACAAACAATCTTCTCACAAAACTTTCATTTCTTCTTTTTTTATATACACTTCATTGTAAATGCAACATACGTATTTCGTTATACCAAACTATTTATTGACATTCATAAACCAGTTATATTTTATTTATCAATGTTAATTAGTTGTATTCATCATTTTTTACGTTTTCATACAATTAGTATTACAACAGCATTAACAAGATTATTTTTCGCTTCTGTTCTGATTACAAGATAAAACAATCTTATTTACGTAACAAACCAAGCGCAGATTATTTTATTATCTCCAGACAAGGTGTTTCATTTATAAGTAAACTTTAAAGTGAAAGAGAAAACTTCTATTTGTTAGTCTTATCAAACTAACAAGGAAGAACTATAAATCAAAGACTTATAGTAATGCTTTTAGGGTTGCGCTCTAGCTATTGTTTCTTGCTTAGTTTGTTCCACATGCTTCACTCATTATAGAAAAATTATTACGTAATCCATTTCGAAACAAATTTTTGAAATAAAAAATTGCAGTCAGTTTAATGCACGAAATCTCACATAAAAATTATAGTCTGCACAAATTGGGAAAAGTGATTCAATGGAATTACTTTTTACGTAACACAAAGTACAGTAGAACGTCGTTTATCCGAATCAATTAGGACCGGACATCGTTCAAGATAACCGAAAACCGAATGCGATAATTGCAGTATATGAAACTGGACATTTTACGAATTTTGAAAATCATCACATGCGGGAAACGTGCTTGAAGGAAAAGCAAAATAGGTGCAAAATGTCGCAATTTCACCTTTATTGTGGAAAATAATCACTTAATTTTTCGCTGTACCATTGCAAACCTTCGTTTTTTCGTTGCAAGGTCTCTGATTCTCTTGAGCAGCAGTAGTTGAGTAGGACAACACTCTGTTGTTCGTACCACTCCATAGCTGTCTCTAAAGCAGAAAAACGCGTCAGAATTTGATGGACCCTTGCTACTTTCATTGTTGTTGTCTTCGTCTTCATCCGTTTCATCGTCGACAGGCGTCGGATTCTTCTTGCACGGAAGTCACAATCTCGTCATCATTTAGCATTTTAATCACCAGTCGTCTGTATCTCATGCCATCCAGGTTTCTACATCAGCAAAACTCAGCAAAAGAGCACATGCACACTTCCTCACTTGGAAACAAACTGACCTAATATTCCGCGCAGATGTTTACCAAATCACACAACTGAAATTCCCCAAATATCCCTCACCTTTGGGTTTTCCCGTCACTTTTGGCCTCACGTTAAAAAAATGTTGAGCAT
>BMAO01020942.1:0-17947 GCA_019973975.1 Trichonephila clavata | reverse complement strand
AGTAATAAGGAGGATTATGCATAGATAATTATATAACTACAAACATTAAGACATATTCACTAACTAATTGTGCCATTTCAAATTTTCAAAACAAATATTTAAAGTAAAATTATATTCTTCGAAATAATATTTGTAAAAATTTAAATCTTATTTTATCATTGAATTAATATAAGTAAAAATTTAAATAATTTTCGTGAATAATTAATTAATAATAAAAATATTTATTCAATTTTATTAAAACACGTCGTTGACTTGTGGTATTTCGATTTACAAAACATGCTACTTTTTTACAAGCAAAGCTTTTTGTTTTACATTGTAATTTGGATTTGCTTCCAGAAACGCTTCTTTAATTCTTTACCTCCAAATAAGGATAATTTTTCTGCTTTCTCATGCAGGCTTATACTAATATGTAGATTTGTTTCAGTAAATATTGTTGTATCTATTTGAAAAGCGTTTCTAGATAGCTATTTTTTTTATGATTTCAACTGAGGTACCAATTTGGTAAAAATTGTTTTTTTAGTTAAAACGATCCCCACAATGTTATTTCCATCTAATAGACCTCCATCTACTTCAGATACATTGACCAAAACTGTGGAATTTCCGAACACATCTTTAAATTTCTTCGAAACATAATTCTTTTATTTTTTCAGCTGATCTTTTCTGGTGTTTTATAGCACTTTCCTTTGATCTTTAACTTTCTCTTCTATTTAGAATATTTAATCCATATCGTTCTTCTCTTACTGAATTTCCATATATTGTGTATTCTGTATTTTTACAAATGTAACATGAATGGATATACCAATAGATTCTATTCTATGAAAAACACAACATACTGTACTGTCATTGACTGTTGATTCTCCTTCTACCGCAAGTAATACTACAGATGTTTTAACTGTTGGAGCTGAAGAGGAAGTAGAGTTGTTAACTAGTTTGAATTGTTTTAATGTCGATAAAGAAATTTGTTTAATTTCCGGTAGATCCTCAAAATTTATACCCTTTTAGGAGAATAAATCCGTTGCCATTAGATCGTGTGTCATCGAAGTGTTATTAATAATTGATTAAATTATTAATAGATCATTTGAAGTTGAAGCATTGGAAAAAATGATTCAGATGTTGGTAGATATTTTGAAGTTGAAGCTCCGCTGTTCTTTTCCAAGATCGGTGTTAAAATAATGTCGTGGTTCTTCTGTGTGATTAAGAAATATATACAAATCCCCCTCAGGAACACGTTTTTCAAGCAACTTCTTCGAATTATGACTAGATTAGTTGCCCTGTGGTTTTGTTTCTGCTCTAAACAAAGCTATGCAAGATGATCGTTTTTGATAGATCGATGAAAAAAGTAATTAATTTTTATGGAATTGAACAAAGTGACAAACTATAACCCAATTTTTTGTGTTATCGTCAATTAGTGAAGCAAATAACGCAACTTCAACATCTTGGTTTTATCACGCAACGAGACCTTGACTAGCTGGATGCCTAAGCCTATTATTTACGATTATTTACGTTGGTCACATTCTTATTAATTCTTGTATGACCGCAGCTGTAAACTCACGACCGTTGTCGCTTTCTAGAATATGAGGATAATTTACTTCCAAAAATAATTTAATAGCTCCATTGCTACCTCAGATGCTCTTTGTGAAGTCAACGGTCGAAGAAAGCTGAATTTCGTCTTGTGGACCAGGTAATTTAATAGCCCTTTGTAATTTCTCTAATTTGAATCCACTGTTAGTCATCTAAATTAACGTGGTCACGTTGATTAAAGTCACCGCGTGCAAATGTGTAAATAACGGATCCTTTGTTTTGGAACAATTTTCTTAGATTGACATACCACATGCACAGCTTTAAAAACTCCAGTATAACTGAAGTAGGTATTAGTTATTTCAAATTAAAATAATACAGTCTTTTATATCTTTCTCCATGGCCAGTTGGCTGATGTGTTTTCCGGAGTATGTGATAAGAACTTTCCATTGGTATTATTTTTCAAGTGGATCATATTCGGACTTTCACATAAAAATCAAAGATTTCTTAGCTCCTGTTTTCATAACATTGTATTTTCTTTCCATAATTGTACTGCGTTTGTGTACGTTGTAGTTAAACTAGTAGTGGTAATTTAAATTGTTCAATGATTGATACAGTTTCTTCTATCCTTTTCGTGACTCCACAAGGGTTTTCTATTCACACCAGTTGTTCAAAGGTGTCCTGATAGTATCATTAAACTGTTCTTCGGATATGAATTCGGTCTGGTTTTAATTTTTTTAAATATCTGAATTTATTTAAAGTAGGTTGGTATTTAAAAGAACTCGTGCAGAAAACAATTATAAAAAGGCACGCATCTTCCCTCGCTTAATGTTTGGATACAGGCCCCCAAGGATGCCAGAAGGACACAGGGAGTTAGAGGGGATTGGTAACGCGTGAAAACAGATAATTTTTAACTAAAACAGTTCAAGAATCTGGTGAAATATTTTATATTTTGCGGGAAATGAACCCAACAGAGCTGTTATTTTAACATATTCCACGAATTGGTCATATACCTTAGGGATTTGATCAAATTCCTGATTTCATCATATCCCTACAACATATACACAAAGAAATATTATAATAAATTGCTTACAATTATGCAAATTACTCTCATTTTAAACAAGCTTTACCACAAACCAAAAATGGCAATCGCAATAAACGCACAAGCAGATTATGATCTCCTCTTCCCTAAATTATACTTTTGTTTCAAAGGTCCATTAAATAACTTTATGTAGTTTCTAGAAGGATCGATCCTAGGGACTTCTATATGTTTCCTTGGTGATATCGTATTTTTCGCCAACTTTGTCGCTAATGATGATAAAGTTGCCAATCTTGTAACCTTGGTGACACTTTTTATGTCTGAATTTATCTTATTCAAGTTCAAGAGGGAAAGCAAACTTTGTTTGTAAAACCCAATTGTTTTACTAGAAAAGTATTGCTGCAAGAAAAACAAAATATGTGACGTGTTTCAATGTTTATGGAGGTAATATTTAATCAATTGAGAAAAGATGCAGTGTGATAATGGGAAAATTTTATAACATTATTGAACAGAGAAGTGTTTTCAGTTTATGCTGGGGAGAATTTTAAGCTAAGATATACTTTTTTAAAAAATGCTTAAGTTTAGAGAAAAAAAGTTCAGTAACAAGAAAAACACATAACCTTCATAAAAAGAATGGAATAAAATCCAATATTAAAGGACAAACGTATTTCCAAGTCTATTTAACTTTCAGAGACATTCATGTAAATATTGACTCATTTAATATCTAATTACTGTGAACTGTCTACAAATCTTAAACTCTTAACCCTAAAAAACATATACTGATAAATTCAAAAGTGTATACTTATGCGCTTGATAATTTATATTTCTTATTTCATTAACTATTTTAATTCATATTTCATTAACTAGCTTCCAGGTAAGAAAGGTGATGGCCCAGGTGGTTGGACAATTCAAGCCAAGCTCCAGGTATACCTATGGCTGGGACTCACCAAACACAAGAAACATTTCCTGAAGGGTCTGCCCAAAGGCTACGACTCCTCCCACGAAATCAGGAATGCCGAAAAACTTCAGTCGGCACCACCCATGTTCATTCGATATTCAGGTAAAGCCCAAATTCGTTCAGCTTTGCTTAGATTAATGCAACCGCAAAGTACAACTTAATGAACTGTTAGTGATGAATCTGTGGAAGATTGGAGAATTTTATGAATAAACTGCTGGTGATTTATTTGGTGAGATTGGCAGCATGTTTTGTGATTTTCTTTTTCTATTTTCGACACATGCATGAATATTAAACCTAAGAAGATTGTTCTTTTTGGACTGAAATCGGAAACCATTAGATCAAATTTTGCTGTTTTGAGTCTGCAAGATAAACACAAAAGTTACTCATGGCGAAATTCACAATTTTGAAATATGTAAAGTATACGCCATTTTTGACGGAAACCACAATCAATAATTTAACAAAATGTTGCCTGAAAATATTTGTATAAAATATTTTTTTTTCAATAAAGACTACTTTTTTGTGAATATTTTCAGCCATTTTTTCTCTCCTTGTTTTGGTTTTTTTGAAGTTAAAAAGTGAAACTACTAAATTTTCCAATACTTTACTTTGCTGATGCTTCATTAATATTTTACACCAAGATGGATTTTACATTTAATTTTACCTTTTACTAAAGTCTTTTTTTTTTTTTTTTTTTTGCAAAGGAAGAAAAAAAATTGTTATAGTTAGTTTTGTTAATGCAACTTAAATAATGCAATTCCTTGCACTCAGATATAAGCAACTAAATTTCTGATACGTTTTTATTTTTGAAGCATTTATTTGAAGGTACATTTCAGGTAAACAACTTTCATTGTCCAATTAAAAGAATTTGCTTTTATAATGCAATAAAATATTATAAACTCTTCCCTGGAGTAAAACTTAACAAGCGTCACAAGATAAAATTTACTTAAAATTTAGGTTTCACTTAATGAAATTTATGCATTAATTATTTAAAAAATTTCTTAAGCGTAAATAATATCAAAGATTGTACATCTATAATAGACTACAATTTTTTGAGAGAAATTCATTGTTCTTCTTTACTTTAAATATCTATCTTTCTCTTTTTGCGGAATTCTTAGGATTATCACACCGATTCATTCACATTAAAGTTTTCTAGGTGAAAATAATATTTTTTTGAAAAAAAAGTAACAGAAAAATAATGAATTTTCGTATCTTCTTTTTCATAAATTCTTACCTTGAGTCATTTTTTTGAATGATAAGGGAGAGAATTCTGAAAATTGACGCTACAGAAAAAACAAAAAATAGAAAATAAATCAGCAACTCACAACCAACCAAAACCGCAATATGTTCTCATTGCTTTTCTTAACGTTTCCTCTGATATATTTTCCGATATTGAACTATCTATTTACAGATAAATATTAAGAGCGAAAACATGGCATTTTGTTATCAGCAGAAGAAAAATAAGTTTTACCAATAAACTTGAGCAGATAATTGTTTTTTTTTTCGTATTATTCAAGTATTAAAATACACTTTAGGTAACTGAAACATAGTAATTTTAAGTGTGGGTAAAATTAGAGCTCAATTTCTTAGCATAAAAATTATGTATTTTAATTTCAAAACTTTTTTGTGTCTGTTTCCCTTATAATTTAATCTGATAAAAACTTATACATTAATTAACAAATGCATTTAATGCAGCAATCATACAATTTTTTATTATCTGTTGGTTTGTTCAGTAACATAATATGCTCGTCTTTTTAGAAAAACAGGTGTTCGAACTCCGATGTCACATGTATCAAGCAAGGTCCCTGATTGGTTCAGATTCGTCTGGGCTCTCGGATCCTTTTGCTCGAGTCCTTTTCTCTGATCAAAGTCAAACAACACAGGTAATGACACTAAATGACTCGTACCTTGTCACAATATACAACTTATATTAGATTCTGTTATAAAAATACAAAGGCCCGATAATGTTTTTAAGGTTTTTCAAGCTTTAAGTTAATAAATAAATGATCAAAAAATAATTTCGATTAAAATATGAAGATTATACATACGAATTGAAACATAAAAAATAAATTTGAGTTCATTGAAATAAAATACGTCAGCATTGAACGATAATGTTATAAAATTATTATATGAGGAATAATTTCATTTAATATGGAAGAAAATGAACTGTTTTTAGACACAAGCTTTCACACTACGGGCTTAAAGACAGTTGTTGTATTCTTTTAATTATGCTTGATTAGAAAAAGTGAAATTCATATTAAGCAAAAAATCAGTGGTATCAAAAATCTATGAGTAAGTTACATCAAAAAAAGTTTTCAATCCTATTTAAAAAAAAAATTGGGTTAGATAGGAAAAGAGAAAATTCATTTCTCGTTATTCAATTGTTTAAACGTACTGAATTATATTTATCTTCATACTTCTCTTTCGAAATTCGGCATTGAAATGATTCATTAGAATTCTCATTTTAACAGTTTTAACAAAACTTTCGAATACGATTTCTTAAATTGGCACTCTTGGCATATCGCATACTTGCTTATCTAAAAAAATACTTTTATATTGTTTTTTTTTTTATAAAAATGAGTTATTTTAAAAAGGTTTATTTCCTTATAAAAATTATCAAAGACTCTATATTTACCAATTAGGATCAAAAATTGAATTTAAAGTAATAATGATTGTGCGAAATATAGTAATATGAACAATTTTCATAATTATGTATTTGATAATATTTATCATTCTCGTTTCAGATTAAGTCAGCGATTCTAAAACTGCAATGCATGCCCCCCCCCCCCTAGGGGTCGTGATAATCCTACGGGGGAACGAGCATATCGAAAAGTATAAAATAAAAGATTATTTTAAAATGTTTTTAATTTACTGAAAGGATGCAAAGCAAAACACATTCCTACGTAATAAAAAGTGAAATACGCATTGCAGATTTATTGCAATCTGTTCCAATTTAAAAATTAGAACGAAAAAAGTAACATAATACTTATCATTTAACTTAAAAGAAACTTACGTAAATAACATCTATTACTTAAAAGTAACAAATACAAAATTCAATACTGTTCTTGATAACTTGTACAGCTCATAATTAAGGACGTATTGTAGCTTTAGCATCGTACATTATTATTGCATTCAATACATTGTTATTGTATGGGGGGTGGTGATAAAAATACTGATTGAAATTTGGGTAGAGAAAATGTTGAAAGTTTGAGAAGGCACTGGATTAAGCACATACCTGCTTTCTTTCTCTCCGTAAACATTTAATTAATAATATACAATCGGTACCAATCAAAATTTCTTCCTTTGCAATTTGATAAATTCAGCTAAATATGTAACATTAATTTTACTAATATGACAATTTCTGCTGCGGGAAGTTACCTGAATGAAGCTTTGTAATGAAAATAGTTATAAGAATTTTTTACAGGTAACTTGCAAAATGTGGATTTTTGTTATTTACTAGATTGTGTTCATCTTTAGAGTATAATACTGGATTTTTTTTCCAATGGCAAACGAATTCTGAATATTTTAAGCCTTTTTTCATTTTAAAAACAATCCTATAGGAAACTAGTACTCACGGGAAGCTTATTTATAAAAAAAAAAACATTTACACTCTATTGTATTCACATTCGTGTAAGATACATAGTAGTGTTGACTAAACATTGTAGCAAAGCAAGCGAGATTTTTATTCTTTAAGTAACAAGGAATAAGGTTTAGAAAACTTAACATCTGCATCTGAGAAAAAAAAAAGGGCTCAACGATTCCCTTTCTCTCCTGCAGGTGATTGACGAGACTCTGAGCCCCACGTGGGATGAGATGCTGCTGTTTAACGACGTCGTCGTCTATGGAAACATGGAAGACATCAAAGAAGATCCACCATCATCGTCGTTGAGATCTTCGACCAGGACAAAGTAGTGAGTGTTTCTATCCTTCCTTTACTCGAATTAGCGTCCACCCCTTTTTTACTGGAGACATAAAAAAGTTTATTTAATGCTCCGGACGTGACAGTAAAAAAATGTTAAGAATATTCTTCCCTTTTTTCACTCTAAAATATATTTTCCTAAATCCCTTCATTACATTACAGTTGTTGTAGTACCACAACTATTACATTAAAGCTGTTTCAAGCTGTTACTACTGAAGTATAAATTTAGCTATAGTACCTAAAATTCTTGATTTTTTTTTTCACCTTTTAAAAAGAGAAAATAATTTTTTCTTAAAAATTTTTGGCATCAACTCTTTTAAAAGAAAAGGAAATTTTTTGCTGTTCAGTGCATTTTTAGGGGGTTGTCTACATAATACAACAAAGAAAGATGTGCTATAAAAGTGTTATCATATTTTAAATCAAATATGCTGGGGATTTTTTACCTTTCGCTAAAAATTAAACAATATTTTCATTTTTATTATTTGAGAAAAAGATGCACGTTGAAAATGGCTGTAATACCCATGATTTTTTTTCTTTGTTTATAAATACTTTCATTAGGATGCTTCTATTCGCGTTAAGAAAATTTATTTTCACATAAAGAGAATTTTATTTCTTGATTTTTTCTAGGGTAAATCCGAGTTCATCGGACGAACCATAGCGAGACCTCATGTAAAATTCTCCGACGAGCCTTACTGTAAGCCGGAATTTCCACCCTCTTTAGAATGGTATGACATTTTTAGAGGGTCTGAGCAAGCTGGAGAACTACTGGCAACCTTTGAACTCTTACAAGTGAGGAAATATTTTCCATATATGCTAAATATAGTTATATCTCATAAAAGTGTTTATTAGATGCGGTGAATTGAAACAAAATGTAAATTAGAAATTGGTTTGTGGTCGTATTAGTAAGTGCATGTATGTTGTGTATACATACTGAAGACTCTTTACATTATTCATTATGACCACACACACACACACACATTACCTTCACCCTCAAAACTGCCAACACCCTGCGGATCATTGCTGAAGATAAACAAAATGTGTTGGTTAGTAGTCTGAGTTCTTGATACCAGATATGAACCAACTGGCCTGGAAGGATGAATTTAATTTCCATAGTAGAACAACGGATGTTCAATTCCGTTCAACGGATGTTCCGGACAGAAGAATTTGAAGCCCAATATATTACTTTAAATTCCCCAGAATGTTCCTTGAACCACTCCCTGGTGATTTGGTCCCTTTAATACGGTTCAGGGTTCCATTATCCACCAGAAACTCGTGTGAAAGAAGGGCACCTGGTCCTCAATGTTTCCATGACGCGCAAACGCTACACATTTTTCTGTGAAGATAATAGGTCATGATGTGCCTCAAGAAACCATTACCCACCTAACTACATCGTTACTTCTTTGTATCTATCCAAATGTGCATTCGGGTACAAGAGTTTCCATTGGAAATTGGCTTATTCGCATTCACCCATCGATGTGATTATCCAGAGAACGTAATTCATTTGAACAGGCAACATTTTTTAATTTCCTACAGCCCAATACCAATGTCCCATGGCCCATAACAAGCGCTATTGGTGCAGGAACGTGATTCGAGCATTGGTTGCTGTGGCCCAATGTGTACGCTGCACTGGGCCATCTGAGTTGCCACTGCTGTAGCTGCTGGCGATATCCACATTTGTAATTCTTAGTCTTAGTGAACATCAAGTAACGGTCACCACACTTCTCCGCAATCAAAGCACCATGGCCTAGAATCCTCACCGGTGATTTGTTGTTTTACTAACCATACACCGGTATAGAAAAGTACTCACAACGGTTGCACTTGAGCAACCCACCTAGCGAGCTGTTTCTGAAATCAATGTTCGTAGATACAACAATTCGACTTATCAAAATGTGATAGACTATCTTTTTTTATTACGTTGATTAACATTTTGAGTGTAAGTAAGCAATGCAAGGGTGCTTTATGCATTCCAGAATCAGTTATACGTGCTCTCTGAGTGAACTTATTGCTCAGTGTTAGAGTGGTCCTAATGTAAAGGCTCTTCAGTTTGTGTTTGGTATACGCAAGAATGGTAACTGTTACTCCATTGAATTTCTAGCCCAAAGTTTGTGAAAAGTTTGCATCATAATAAAATATTTCAATTTGTACAACATATAATTCCCCTTAACACGTATTTTACTTAATCTGAACAATCATTTAAAAACGTTCATAGTTAATATCCGCAAATAAAGCGCTCACAATTCGCACATCGCTCACTCATGCGTAGTATTTTCAACCTAATTTACAGCATGTAACAATTTGCGTCCTCTCTTGTGCGTACTATTTTTCTTTTTGCTATTTCAAAATTCCTGTTATTTTTACTTTATAGAGGAGTTTAGCTATGTATCTTGGCTAATTTTATCGATTATTCTTCATTAATAATGTTCTAATGTATTTCTACCACATTTTATAAATTTGCTACAATCCCGTTTGCTATTTGTTTGAAGAAATGAATGCATGTCGTTGTGTGTGTGTATGGGTACTTAAAATTTTACTCTTGTTCTAGAAGCACACAAAAAAGACTGAAGACAACTGCTACATAACTCTTTTCGAAGTTTTGTAATAGTTGTTAGGCATTTGTTGAGCCGATACGTATGGTATTTTTATATATAAATGTTTTTATAAGTTTATAGACAAGTTATATAATTCTTATTGTTATATAAAGAAAACGTTAATAAGATTTCACTCAAATATCTGACTACGTTACAAATTATATGAGCAGAAACAAAGCTTCTCTATGATCTACAAAACTAAACATGAAAAAAGTTCTTTACGATTCAAGGTTTTGTTTATGTTTCTTCTCAGAGGTATATGTGTGTATTTGAGGAGGATGTACTGGTGGACTGAACCTGCGACCTATAGATCGGTAAACACGTACCATACCACAAAACAAAAGTGATCAATCCTGCCCAGAGGATGTTACTGGCTTATATGGATACCATCGATTAATTACTCCCCCACTAATAAATCGGTGAACGAAAGATATAGTTGTTATGGCGAGTGAGTGAGTTGTTGCTGTTGAGTCAAGTGAGTCTGACGACTTTGTATTTGCTACTTCAAGTGTATCTTACGGCTTTTGATTGTACTTGTGGCTGGTAGATGGTGCCACGACAGCTGCGTGAAGGTTGCATTTTTCTTAGTTCAGTGTCAAGGTACCAATGAGGAAGATATCCTGGTGGAAGAACCCGCGACAAAATGGATCCCAAAGGACGTAACATACCAATAGACAAAGTGATCTCTCCTATCCGGAGGCCATTACTGGCTTATGTGTAACCATCACTAGATATTATTAAACTACGTATTACTTATTTCCTATCATTATTATTTCAAGCCCAACTTTTTAAATCCCCGATCCACATAGTATGCATTACATATTTAATGCGTACATTTAAGGTTTGAACAGTAATTTGTGTGTTGAACTTTGTACAAATAATATTTTAAGAGTATAAAGCGTGATATATATATATATATATATATATATATAACACAGCCCAAATTAAAAGTTATAAAGTAGAGTAATCATACATATATCAAATATATATACTATTTTCAAATGCTAAGCTACATTCCAGAAGAAAATATTCATTTGTCCCCCCCCCCATAACAATTATATTCCATCACCTAATAAAGATGTTGTCAAGAGAGAGAAGGGAAAAAAGAAACAATGAAATGACATTTTTTCCATTATACGATTGTATCTTGTTTGTGAGTCTAATCTGGGAGAATTGCCACACACACGGAATGAGACAAATGGAGGGCAAAAACGCAACGAAATAAGAATATGATTTTAATATATTTCTTCAAAATCACGCATATTTTCAGTATATCTGACATTCTCTATAGAAACCATCCTTATTTTTCTTGCAAGGTTATCTACATCTCCATTTCATATTCTCTTAGAATATGTATAATTCCGGTTCGTTATTCCTTAAATAGTTTCCGAAAACATATTTTATAAAGAGTATTTTTAATATCGTATTCTGTAAATGCATTCTAAGATTACTTTAAAATGTTAAAATTAGGAAAAATGCAATAATTTATGAACTAGATTTAAGCTCGAAAAAAATTATTTATTCTATTTACTTGGAAATTTTAATATTTCTTTGTGTATTTTTAAGATTTTCTTTTGAAATAATTTTCTAACTTTTACTCAAAATTAGATATCCAAATGAAATAATCGATTTTCAAACACTCATTGATATTTTTCAAAATCTTCATTTATTTATTTATATTGCATGCCTACATCTTCTAAAAATCAGCTTTTTGTTTTTATTACAACAGTTGAATAAACTATGTTTATATATGAACATTTAAACACTGTGAATAACAGCAGCCAAAATTAATCTCACCGACTCATTTTATTCTTATAATCACACAAGTGATCAAAGAAATCTACAGATGAATGATAGTATCTTTAAAAATATCAAAATTAATTACATAATAAGTTCACCCAACGTCGATTTTGAATAACATTTCTTTTCCTCCAACTGAACAAATATATTTATAATAATTACTGAAGATGCCAAACTAAGCATCACACATAGTTCTAATGGCAAACGATTTTATCTCGGCAAATAAATTAGATAAATTACAGTTACATGAAATATTGAATTAAAGCAGACGATAATTATATGGAAGAGAGATTTTTCAACTATACGTGTACATTATCAATGTATAATTAAACTGTCGATTTAAAGTTGGTTCAAAAATAACGAAAATAAATTCAAATAGAACTAAATATTTTACAATATTGAACAACTATTTATCAAATGTAAAAAAAAAAAATTATATTTTGAATTTGGTGAGTTTATATCCTTTAATAAACAAGTATTTCACATCTAGACAAAAAAAAATTTAATCTCTTTGCATCAAAAAAAAAAGTTTTCTTATTCAAATCCAAAGCTTCAAAATTTATTTGCTGCTAATATAAAACTAGAAGTATTTTAGTTTTTCAGTGTATAAAATCTCAAAATGAAATTTAGTTTGTCTTGAAACGAAATCGTGAAAAATAAAAATCGAAGCAAAGTAACAGCTATATATTATTTTTTTTTTGTGAGTGTAGAAGTCATACAATTTTCGAGAGAGAGAGAAAAAATATTTTGTGGAAAAATGAACCAATTCTTAAAAATGCATGTGTTCTCTTTCACAACTTTTTTAATCAATAAAAAATCAACTAGGGACATTTTTTTCCTAATTCATCTATTGTGTTACAGCATGATAAAAATAAATTATTTTATGTAATATTCCGATGAATTTTAATACATAAAAATTACATTAGAATACAAATATTGCTAATATTATATCTAAAGCTAATTTAGAGGAAGAATATAATGCTTCAAAATTAGCAAGATTATTTATTTTTTATTGTTTAATTATTGTTTCATCTTAAAATAGTGGAAATAATTTATATCTGGATGATATCTTTTTACACATTAACATTGTTTTTTGTTGTATTTACCTTTATGATAAAAAATTACAATATTCGCAAGTAACGTCTTGCTTACGCTACAATGTCGTTTCGAAGGAAACTTGGTGAAACACTGACGATACAGCCAGTTGGCATGATTTCTGGCGACCAAATTGATGACTTTAGCTACCACGTCGGGGACCAATTTTGGTGACTGGGTGACCATGAGAATGCTTTTGGAAGTTACTGGAGAATCTATAGCATCATGATCTATGATTTAAGCAGATTTTTCAAGAAATCGCTGTAAGATAAGGGGCGGGGGTGAGGAACCTTAAGTAAATCGTTCTTGGCACTCTTCTTCAGTTAAATTGATATTTTAAAGAACCATTTTTAATCACATGTGCTTTATGCATAATAAATTTATATATGGAGTAATAATTTTTTATATATGGAGATATATGAAAGTATTTATCAAGAATTTGATTTCTATACTGAAGTCGTCAAATATTATTGAAACAAGCCTTTATTCAGTTTAAATTTAGTTCATTCTCAAACTATTATCAGATTTTCTTTCGTATAAAAGCTTAAAATGTATCAAAAACTTCTCTCTGTGATATTTTACAAAATTTTTGGAAATGTTTTTATGTAACTGAATACTTTCTTCTCGTATATAATGTTAAGACATAGTTTTGCTCATGCATGAAATGAAAAAAACAAGAATTTAATCTATTTTTAAAAAGGACGATGATAAGAAGCAAGTAATTTTTATTTGAACTTCTTTCAAAAGTATAAAAATTAATTATATTTTCTTTGTCTCTATAGGACTGTAACAAGTGTACACTATTTAAAAACCTAGAAGTTTGCCTTAATATTAGAGCTAAGCTTATGGTAACTTTATGCAGTAATATAATTCTTATTAAACCTTCATATTTATTAAACTAGATATTTGCTTAAAAGATTCAAAAGAATTCTTTAAAAACTCTTATTTTTTTACACAAATGTAAAGGAGGTTATTCTCTTTGCTGAAGAAATCATTTTTCAAATAATACAAATAATTAATGCAAAAATATTCAACCAATCCTTGATAATAATTTTGGCTATAAAATTTAATGCGAGCTTTTGTTGGATACTAGTAATGAAGGTAAAAAAAGAAAAGGGTTTTCGATTTTGCACTTATGTCTTAGGTGCATTCCTAACTATATTTTACCCCCTTCAAAAAGAAAAGCGATATTTAATGTTACTTCAAATTAAAATTTCAGTTTAAGATTTCTGTTTTTACAGTTATCGGAATCGGATGAAAAGGGTGCTGTTCCTGACTTGCCTAAGCCCAAAGAAAATGTCTGGAGGTCTGACAGAGGTCCTATTTTGCCTGTGCCTGCAGTCATACGACCCACGCTTTCTAAATATCGAATTGAAGTAAGTGTTCGGTTTAATAGTAATAATGTTTTTACCTAACTAGATCATGCTTTAAAATAAGGGTTTTCAATCCGTGGCTTGAGGGCCGCAAATGGCCCCCTGAAGGCATTTTAGTGTCCCTTCAATTGAATTTGAGCCATTTAGATAAAAAAGGCATTGTCTGCTTTTTGTCGTAAAAAAAAGTTACTTTTTCCTGTTATTCCTGATATTTAAAAACATTTCACAGATATGTTTGATATCCATTCTGAGAAAATTTTCTGAAAATGAAGGAAGTTTTGAAAAATTTCACTTTTTCATAAATACTTTTAAATATAAAAAAAATCTAAACTATGCATAAAATCTCAAAAATATTTGGAAAAACGGTGTACTCTTTTATCAATAACAGCAACAGCTTTTTTGCCATGTATTTTAATTCAACTTCCATTTAACTTTTTTGAAACCGATATATATACAGGGTGGTCCTAAATTCACGGTACAAACTTTAAGGGTAGGTATAAGACATTCTAACAGCCATTTATTGTATAGGAATATATGGACGCAAGTGACGCGGTGAGGCACAAACACAAAAAATAAAAGACAAAATGAAGTAAAAGTGTTTATTGAAAGTGTTAACAACGTAATGTTCATAACTGTTCAGTACATAAACTATGAAGTCTAGCTGCAGCTCACATTGCTGTGCCACCCACTGGCATTCGGAGAAGATAGCCTGTCAAATTCAAAGTTTGTACTCGCTGAAATGAAAGAGGTGTAAGCGATTTTCATTTAAACACTTATGTGATGAGCAACAGCTCTCGTATTTGAGTGTGGCTTCACTGATAGAACGCTTAAGAGGCTTTCTTCCAGGCTTGGACTGCGTACAGCTTTTTTGTCGAACAGCATCATGTCTGGTGAAGGGGAACAAATGTGTTTCACAAAGTTGAAGATCTAACCGCTGAAATATTCTTTGACCCAGCATTCATCGATCAGGAAACTGCGTGTGATACATTCGTAACGCAGCTCTGCCGTTGCCATTTACACGCCGTACATGTTAATGCATGTATGTATTTTCGGCATACGAAAAATCTCCATCGTAAACGTCAGCTCTATTGTGAATCTGCTCTCTGCTCTCAAACAATCTGCTCTCTGCTCTCTTTTAAAGTCACCAAAAGCTTTTCTAGATGGCATCGTAAAACAAAAACAATTAGTTTTATAAACTTAAAAGAATCTTAACTTGAAATAATAGAATAAAATACCTTTGCAAGTACATTTTATAAGACATTAATAAATATTTTCTTTAGTTACAATTTAAAGAAGAATAAAAATAAATCGAAGGGACAAGACATTTGACCACTATTTTTAAATATATATACACAGAGAAAGAGGTATGAAAAGCTGCTGTGCATATCTTCAATATTTAAGTATTATAAAAACATTTTTTTTTAAAAGTCAGAATATTTTTATGGCAAAAATTAAATGCTAAGGAAAAGACGAAATATACAATCGTCTTTGCAAATAGCATTTATTTTTCTATACTTTTAATATGAAAAACAGGCAGTTTTCAAAACAGTTATATAATTATGCATCTTTTATTTCTACGTAATATCAGAAATGGATATTTTTCAATGTGGACAAATTACTAAACTATCAAATCTAAAACTTTCCATTCCATTTACATGATGTGATACCTAAACTGAAGCTACATATTGTATAATTACTTAAAACAAGACATTCTTGTAAATTGCCTTGTTCAAAATGTCAAATTGTCAGAGTAAATGCTTTGAACTACGAACTTTAATTGGCAGTTACAGGGCTTTTAACTGAAATATTTAAATCTGTTTTATAATCTGAAGTTGGCTACTTTCCAATTACTGTGGCTTGGAGAGAAACATTAATTTTGCGAGCAGCTGGTATGCGGTGAATTTTGATCTTGGCTCTTGTGTAAAACAATTTATTTCATTATTTTTTTTTAACGTTAGTCATTCAAACATGTTTCAAACAACGAATTTAAATTTAAAAGAAGTTCTTACAACTAGATGTTATTTTTTAGCAGTAAATAAAATAGAAATGTTACGAGAAAAGTAAATTTCTAAATTATTAAATGAAGTGTAACTTCAGCTGTAAACAGATGTTGCTTTTTTAAGTATCTTCTTCATTTTGAATGCTTAAAATTTCCTCGTAGTTTTAAATGTGATTAGTTTTTAAAACAGCTATTAATAATAGAAATTTTTGAAATGACTTATAATTGAATTTGATTGTTTAAATTTTGTATTCTTGAGAGTTTTAAATTCTTTCATATGTAACTGAAAAATCTGTAATGTTTTTATTTGTTTTATTAATAGAATAAATGCACAGTAAAAGTAAAGAATTTTGCCCAAATATTCTTTTAAAAATCTTTTAATATATGCAGATGGTGAAAATTTGTAACGCTTAGAATTTAATGGAAATCTTGAACAAAAGCATAAAAAAACATCTATTTACGAAATTTTCGTTAAAACTAGCCTTCACGAATCTTTTCCCATTATGTTCATAATGAAATTTGTAGAATGTTTATTAGATGATTTTTTTCACGAATACATTGTAAAGAAAACAAATAATGAAAGTTAATTAATAATAAATGCATTCGTGACTATTTTTAGATCTTTACTTCGTTTTATGTAAATAAAAGCTTATATATTCAAAGAATTTTTATCAGATTTTCTTTCATGCAGTTTTTTTCACAAACAGAATATGTACAAAAAAGGAAGCTAAATACACATACCTTATTTAATAATTAATTCAAAACAAACGCTTTTTTCTTCGTATGTAAGGATAAATGTGTGTGTGTGAATATTGTGTGTTTTTCTCAATTAAAATCTGCTTAGAGCTTATCTTTATAAGACTGAAGGGTAATTACAATTTAAATTTCAAAGTATACATTCTTGCATTCTACACCGATACGAAATAAATTATGCAGTCTTAAATTTGTTTTCCAGAAAAATGTAACGTTTTTTTTTTTTGTTTTCGTGTCTTCTTATTTTCATTCTTTTTATTAATTTGTCATTAAAAGTGTGATCGGTTAAATTATTTGTGATTAACAAAATCGAAATTCAAACTACAAAATAAAAACGAGACGATATCTTTCAAACAAAGAAGAAAAAAATCAACTGGAAATAACGTATGACAGCTTTTTTTACAATACTAACAATTATTAAATTTATTTGCTTATAACGTTGACTCCAGTCATTGTACTCGTTTTAGTTTAAATTGCAATCAAATCGTAATGGCTTCGAATAAAATAAGGCTCACCGGAGGACTTTTTGGATTTTCATCTTAAGTTAATTAGAGAACGACTTAATTATGTCATTACGGTGTATTCGAAGATATTATATACACAACTGTGGATTTTAAGTGGAGTTAAATAATTGATTAGAAGGAGCGTACTGGTCACATATATATTCAATACTAAGTCAGCTGTATGAATATGCCAGTTTTCACCAAATGGATGCTATAAAAAATTATTCATACGATTTAAGAGGACTTTAGGGGAAGATTTGTAATAATGCAAGCCCATTTAATCATGTGATAAGAGAGAGAGAGGCCAATATTACTCTAAACTTTTCTTACTCATGAACCCTTAGAACTATGTTAGTTATATTCCCTTGCCCTTAGAATATTCCTTTAAATAATTTTAAAGTAAAT